>VDFB02145409.1:0-19056 GCA_007258455.2 Sequoia sempervirens
TGAACGGGGTGAAAAGGACTCTGTTTGTGCAAGTTACGGCTGGTCAAACTTCCAGTCAAACTGGGTTCAGGGGCATCTAGAAGGTGAAAAAAATGATCATCTTAGAAATTGATGGAAATGGCGTCATTGCAAAGATCTCATCGAGAAAATTCTGATGGCATTTGTTTTGTCAAAATCTGACGTCGTATGCTCTAGTTAGAAGCAGTCAAACTTCAGTCAACTTGAAGGTACAACTGATGACATCATCATGCTGACGTGTCAGTCTGTATCATACAGAATCCACATGGATGAATTTAAGCCTAACTCGTGGCATGTGAGTTAGATGGTACAGACCAATCAGCGGGCGACACATGTCCAGCCGTACAGTATGGCATCACAGTCAGCATACACGTCAGCAATCTAGTCAGCGGACACGTGGCAGCATCATCAGCAGCTCGGTCAGCACCTTCGGCAAATAGCACTTTGACACATGGCTCACAGTCAGCATACCGGTCATCTGCGTTAGTGGACACATCGGCAGGTATTGGCCAATAATGGCTTGACACGTGGCATGCTCTCAGTCTTCTGTGTTGTTCTATGCATCCGCGGGGTTGTTTGTTGAAACAAAATTGCTAACGGGTTTTGAACCCGTCACCTCCTGCGAAATGACGGCGATGACACCGTTATACCTATGACCAACCATCTAACTAATTATAGGGGTCTGTTTGTTTTGAGGCCTTAGTAGCCGAACAATGAAAATAAAAACGGTTCGGCGGGGTTGGAACCGCCAACCTCGTGCGGACCAAAATAATAATGGACCGTTAGACCACCGATGCCCGTTGGAAAATATATGGAGCTCGGTTGATTTACCAAAGATTTGAGGCCAAAAATATAACAAATGGATTATTAAAGCCAAAACAACCTAAACCCACCTAACCAAATGCCAAAAGGGGTTATGGGAAAAAACAAAACAACTTGTATGAAATCACTAAGGAGATATCAGGTGGTTAGGCATTAATTATGGTGGTTAAGCCTTTTTAGGAAAATTTATTATAAAAAGGAGGTAGTAGGCCTTTGTTTTTCAAGTCCAGGTGGTGAGAACGAGAGAATGTTCAAGATATTTTGTAGACATTTCCGCACATCAGAGGAACGTTATGATGTTGTGCTTGAAGGAGATAGTCATTGTAGCAATTGTAACTAATTTTGGAGTATAATCAAATCAGTCACTCCATTGGAGAGGGGCCCGGAGACGTAGTCCTTAGGGATAAACTCTGTTATCAATTGTATTTGTCTCCTCTTTATTTTCTCTCTTCTTTTCAGTTCATTATCTTGGCAATTATATTATGTTCTTTTATTCATTTGAGCATTGTAATTAAGTGATCATTTACATTAAGCATTCTAAAAGCAATTGTACTAGATCCTAGATAGATCAAGTTGGTATCAGAGCTTTGTGTGTGGCTAGTATTGCAGAATTTGAATGCTAACGAGATCCAGGTTGCAATGAGGTGAAGGAGAACTTGAAGAATACAATCCAGAGATTGGAAGACGAAGAGTTAATCAACCACCACAAATGGAAGGAAAAGAAGGTGGACAAAGTTCAGAGCTCAGTGACAAGGATTTCCAGAAGCTATTTCTTGACATGAAAGCAATGGTGGATGAAATTTATGCAGAAAAGAAGAAGCGCGAAAAGGGAGGTTCTTCAAAGCACAAGAAGCAGGAAGATCATAAAGACACAGAGGAGAAAGCTCCAGAAACTCCTTCTCCTCCATCTTCTCCCTCTTCTTCTCCTCCCCCTTCTCCTCCTTCTCCTTCTCCTTCTTCTAATGTAAATCCATTTAAGAAAAATTCTAAGCCTGTAATTAAGCTTGATGTAAAATTTGAGTTACCTAAATATTGTGGGGAGTTAAATGTTGAGAAGTTAGATGATTGGGTCCAGCAAGTAGAAGTATATAGTAGGATTCAAGGCCTAGTAGAAGATGCTTCTAGGATTCAATTAGCAACTCTCTGGTTGGGAGGTATAGCTCTCACCTGGTGGGAGAGTAAAACTCGGGAAGAAATTTCTCGCCATGGTCAAGTTAATATGTCTTGGATGGAGTTTGTTGCTGCCCTTAGGAAACAATTCTATCCTTTAGGTTACATGCAATAGTTAACCATGAATTGGAAAACCTTTAGGCAAGGTAAGGGGCAGTTTGTCCAAGAATATACTCATGAGTTTAGAAAATGGGCCATTGCTCTAAATTTTCCCTTGTATACCCAAGACACATTACTTAAGTATATTGGTGGTTTACATTCTTACCTTAGGCACACTATTTTGATGTTGAGTCCCAACAATCTAGACGAGGTGTTTGTTCAAGCTACTCATATAGAGTCAAGAGGTAAGAACACTTTTAGTGATAATTTTTCCAAGAAGCCATCTAAGTTCAAGGGTAAGTCTAAAGGGAAAGAAAAAGACAAAGATAAAGGCAAAGGGAAGAAGACAGCTACAACTAAGAAAGAGGGTGAGAAACCCACATGATCCCATTGCAAGAAAGAGGGGCATGATGATTCAAGATGTTGGAAGCTTCATCCTGAGGTGAGGCCAAAAAGATATGGAGGTAATAAAGGAAAGAAAAAGACTACTGTAGTAATTCAATAGGATCTTGGTTCTGACTCCAGAGATGAGACAAAGATTGTTGCTACTAGAATCCAAGGTAAAGGGAAAGGTATATCTCTCTCTTTTGATGCAAGTTTTTCTAATGCCAGTGCAAGTACAAGTAAAGAATCTTCTCCTAAGGTTGATAAGCAAAGAAATGAATTGTTTCACATTTGTGTTGTAACAAAACACACTAAGGTTGATACTCTGTTTGATACGGGTTCACAAGTCAACTTAATATCTGAAGAAGTTGTAAAGAAACTTAATTTGGCTACAACACCTCATCCGAAACCATATACACTCGGATGGGTTTGCAATGATGCTCAACTACAAGTAACTAAACAATGTAAATTGAGATTTTCTATCAATGCAAACTTTGTAGATGAGGTAGAAGTAGATGTAGTTCCTTTGGATATTTGTGGGCTTGTGTTGGGAAGTCCTTATCTTTATGATAGAAAAGAAATATTTTATAGGGGGAGAATAAGTATCATCTTTTTAAAGATGGGGTAGAATACATTGTACGGGCACATAAGGTGAAGACTAATTTTACACTAGTTAATGTTGGTCAAATGAAGAGGTTGGTCAACTCAAGTAAAAACTTTGTATTAATGCTTGTAAAAGCCAAAGAAGATGATAAATCTGAGGCATTCAAGGGGTGTGACCCAAAACATAAAGCTGAAATGGTCAAAATTATTTCCGCTTATGATGACATGTCTCAGGAACCGAAGGGGTTACCACCCAAGAGAGAGATACAACATGAAATCAAGTTACAATAGGATGTGCCACTTCCTAATATCAGCATGTACCGTTTATCAGTTATGTAGAATGAGGAAATTAAAAAGTAGGTTCAAGAGTTGGTGGAAAAAGGAGTTATTCGTCCTAGTACTTCTCCTTGTGGTTCTCCAATTGTCTTGGTTCCAAAGAAAGATGGAACTTGGAGGATGTGCATCACTTCCGTGCCTTGAACAAGATAACGATAAAGAACATGTATCCTCTTCCCAGAATTGATGATTTACTTGATCAGTTAAAACATGCAGTTTATTTCACTAAGTTAGATTTGCGAAGTGGTTATCATCAGATAAGAATTGCAGAAGATGATATTTGGAAGACTGCATTTAAGACAAAACAGGGACTTTTTGAGTGGTTGGTTATGCCTTTTGGGCTTTGTAATGCACCAGCTACCTTTATGAGAGTCATGAATGATGTCTTTCATCCTTTTATTGATGATTTTGTCATAGTCTATCTAGATGATATTCTTGTATTCAGTCAAACTTGGGAAGATCATGTAAGTCATGTAAAGAAAGTCTTTGATGTATTGAGAAAAGAAAAATTGTATGTAAAGATGTCTAAATGTGAATTTGCTAAGACATCCTTAGTGTACTTAGGCTATGTCGTAGGGAGTGGTCAATTGAAAGTAGACCCTGCGAAGGTCGAAGCTATTGTAAACTAGCCTAAGCCAAGTACAGTCATAGAGGTCAGAAGTTTCCTAGGTGCAGTTTAGTATTGGAGAAAGTTTATTGCAAATTTATCTTATATAGCATCACCGTTACATGCATTAACCAATATAAGAGCAACTTTTCAGTGGGAAGGTCCACAGCAGAAGGCTTTCGACACTTTGAAGGGAAAGTTGAGCACCACACCAGTTTTGGCCTTACCAGATCTACATCAACCATTTGAGATTGAGACAGATGCGAGTGGGTTTGCCATGGGAGAAGTACTCATGCAAGGAGGTAAACCAGTTTGCTACCACTCTGAAACTTTTTTAGGAGCAGTAACTATCCCACTTATGATAAAGAACTTTATGCTTTAGTTCATAGTGTTGAAAAATGGAAACATTACATAATGGGGAAAGAAACTGTAATCCACACTGATCACCAGCCACTTCAGTATTTGCACTCACAAACTAAACTGCAACAAAGTAGGCACTTTCGGTGGATGGGTTTTCTGCAACAATTTCATTTGGTTATTAAGTATAAGAAAGGCACCCATAACAAAGTAGCAGACATGCTCTCTAGACCTCCTATGATGAATACTTTGATAATCCTTCAGAATAGTTCTATGGTTCATAAATTTTCTTAGGAACAATATGCTAATGATGAGAACTTTAAGGATATCTATGCTGCTTTAATGAATGGTAAACATGTAGAAGAGAGATTATTATGTGCAGGATAAACTGTTATATCACTTGGGAAAATTATGTGTTCCAAAAGATGAACAAGCACAAGTTATTAGAGAAGCAGATACCTCATTGATTGCAGGAAACTTTGGGGTAAACAAAACATTGACTCAGCTACAGAAATATTGTTATTGGCCTCGTATGCAAGAAACTGTAACTAAGTATATTAGAGGTTGTGTTATGTGTGCAACTAGTAAGACAAGTAACAGGAAATTGGGATTGTACACACCTCTACTTGTACCTTCTCATCCATGGGAAAGTGTGTCAATGGAATTTTTTGGGGGGTTACCTATGTCTAGGAAGGGACATGATTATTTGTATGTAGTAGTTGATCGGTTCAGCAAAATGTGTATCTTAATGCCATGTAAAAAGCAAGTCACTGCTGAACTGACAGCTCAGTTGTACTTTCAATTTGTATGGGTTCATTTTGGGTTACCTACTTCTATTGTATCGGATTGAGATTCTCAATTCTTGGGGGAATTTTGGTCAGCTTTGTGGGGACTCATGGACATCAAACTGAAGAAGAGTACAACCTTCCATCTGCAGACCGATGGGCATACAGAGGTTGTAAATAGGACAGTTGTGCATCTAATTAGAGGGTATTGCAGCAAGCATCCTAAGTTGTGGGATGAGAGTCTTCATTATGTGCAGCACGCCTACAACCATGCAGCACACTCTTCTACTAAGAGGTCTCCTTTTGAGACATGCTTTGGTTATGTGCCCAAGACACCGATGGATTTTGCTTTTGGGAAAGATGATGTTAAATATGGAAACCATGATGCAGAGAAGGCTTTGAAGTTCATCCAGAAAGTCCAAGCAATTCATCAAGCAGTGGAAGCACAATTGGAACAGAGCCAAGATAAATACAAGGTTCGCCATGACAAACATCACAATGATCATCATTTTCAAGTTGGAGACCGAGTTTGGTTACATATCAGCAAGGAAAGGATGCAAGGTGAAGGTAAAAAGCTTAAGCCAATTAGGTATGGTCCTTTTGAGATCCTTGAGAAGATTGGCACTAATGCCTTCCGCCTCAATCTTCCTCCATACATGCATATTTACTCGATTGTCAATGTTGAGAATTTGAAACTGTATGAGCCTCCAATGATCCTAGATGAAGTCATAGACATTCAAGTTCCATCAGTTGATGACCTTTCACTAGAGTACATGTTAGAGTTGCCAGAAGATGTTATTCTTGACAGGAATGTCAGAACTTCACGAAGAGGAGATGTTGAGTACCCCAGAGTGGGCCTGAAGGGGATGCATCCAAGCAAAGCAATATGGATGGAGATTGGTAAAGTGTGGGAACTTTACCCTCACTTACTTTCCAAGTAATCAAGCTTTTGGAGGTCCAAAAGCTCTCCAGTGGGGAGGCCTGATCTGGGGGACAATTTTTTAGTGAAATTGAAGTGTTCCCAATGCTCCATATTTTAGCACCATCAGAAAGAGAATGACGTCCTGATTCCAATGTAACTTGAATGGGGTGAAAAGGACTTCGTTTGTGCAAGTTACGACCGGTCAAACTTCCAGTCAAACTGGGTTCAGGGGCATCCAGAAGGTGAAAATATGATCATCTCAAAAATTGATGGAACTAGTGTTATCGCGAAGAGCTCGTTGAGACAATTCCGATGGCATTCGTTTCGTTGAAATCCGATGTCGTATGCTCTAGTTAGAAGCAGTCAAACTTTAGTCAACTTGAAGGTACAACTGATGACGTCATCATGTTGACGTGTCAGTCCGTACCATACAAAATCCACATGGATGAATTTTGGCCTAATGTGTGGCATGTGAGTCAGATGGTACAGACAAATCAGCGGGCGACACATGTCTAGCCATACAGTACGACATCACAATCAGCATATGTGTCAACAGTCTAGTCAGCGGACACGTGGCAGCATCGTCAGCAGCTCGGTCAGCACCTTCGGTGAATAGCACTCTTACGCGTGGCTCACAGTCAGCATACCGATCATCTGCGTTAGTGGACACATTGGAAGGTATTGGCCAATAATGGCTTGACACATGGCATGCTCTCAGTCTTCTGTGTTGTTCTATGCATCTGCGGGGTTGTTTGTTGAAACAAAATTGCTAACGGGTTTTGAACCCATCACCTCCTACGAAACGGCCAGTAATCACACCGTTATAACTGTGACCAGTTGTCTAACTAATTATAGGGGTCTATTTTTTTTGAGGCCCTAGTAGCCAAACAATGAAAAAAAAATGGTTCGGCGGGGTTGGAACCGCCGACCTCGTGCGAACCAAAATAATAACGGGCGGTTAGACCACCAATGCCCGTTGGAAAATATATGGAGCTCAGTTGATTTTACTAAAGATTTGAAGCTGAAAATATAACAAATGGCTTATTAAATCCAAAACAACCTAAACCACCTAACCAAATGCCAAAAGGGGTTATGGGAAAAAACAAAACTTGTACGAAATCACTAAGGAGATATCATGTGGTTAGGCATTAATTATGGTGGTTAAGCCTTTCTAGGAAAATTTATTATAAAAAGGAGGTAGTAGGCCTTTGTTTTCCAATTCTAGGTTGTGAGAATGAGAGAATGTTTAGGAGATTTTGCAGACATTTCCGCACATCAGAGGAATGTTATGCTGCTGTGCTTGAAGGAGATAGTCATTGTAGCAATTGTAACTGATTTTGGAGTATAATCAGATTGGTCACTCTGTTGGAGAGGGGCCCGGAGACGTAGTCCTTAGGGACGAACTCCGTTATCAATTGTGTTTGTCTCCTCTTTATTTTCTCTCTTTCTTTTCAGTTCATTATCTTGGCAATTATATTATGTTCATTTATTCATTTGAGCATTGTAATTAAGTGATCATTTACGTTAAGCATTCTAAAAGCAATTGTCCTAGATCCTAAATAGATCACTCATAGACCTATGATTTCACTTAAGCATTTAACTAAGTCTTTGAATTGAAGCAAAAAAAATTCACACATCCAATTAAAACAATTAGAGATGAATAAAAAGATAATTGATCATTTTCATTTATAATTTGCAAGAGAATTGCATAGGAGGGTACATGCTCAAGAATTAAGATTTTCTGCTATATTTGTGACTTCTATAAAACTAATTTAAGATTCTTACATACATGACCACAGTTAAGAAAATTTACTATTCTATTCATTAATATTTTCTACAATATCCTCCTTCCTAAACTTAGCTTCTACCTAGACTATTACAAGACTAAAAAATTGAACCCTTTGAAAAGAGCCCTGAAATCCCTTTTATAGATCAAGGGAGAAACAAGCATCTAGATCAATCACAATTATATTTCACATGCATTTTATATATTCCCCAAATAGTTGCCTATAATCATTAGCCAAATAGGGGAAACAAAATTTATACCATTTTCCCAAAAAGAACCATTTGATGCCACCAAAATCACCGTTATCTATTAACGATCCTTTAAATTCCACACTGATGTTGATCCAAAAAGAATTTCATCATGTCATCAAAAAACCATCCGAGTTAACTCAAAAAACACAAAACTCCACCAAAGCCTCATTATCACCAAACAACCAAAACTAGAAAATACACACTAGATACAATCCCAACCAACCAGAACTAGAAACAGAGTACACATGACCTTGCCAAGAGTGGAGTAAATATGCCCACTTGATGTCTATTGAAATTGGGGCAACTGATATCACTTCATCTTTTGAGCTTGTTGATTTTTTCAGGGCCATAAGATACTAGTGATAACTAGAATTAGTCTCAGTCATGCTATCTGAGGGACCATCTAAAATATCAATAGGAGAATTATGTTTTCCAAGACAAGCTCGGTCATACTTAATCTTTCTCATTATTTCCCTTATAAAATTTGTAGGCTCCTTCTCCTTAGCTTATGTTGTTTCTCCGGTCACAACTCGGCTCCTTAACCAGTAATCGCTTCTTATAGTAGCTTGCATAGACTTCTTGACACGAGCCTCTTTCTTACACTCTTCCTTTCGGGTTGAAGTAATCCCTAGTGTGATATTTTCATTCCCTGAAACATCATGGTGAAATTCCCACAAGTTAAGCTTGAGAGACCTCTATATTGGTGATGTAGAAGCTACAGACTTACTTATCCTCTCTAGATATAAAAACTCACAACTGTAGACTGGAACAATCCCCACTTTCCTCATGGAATCAAAAATTTTATCTCCTAATTGCAATGGTGAAAACAAATGAAATCAACCTCTCATTTATCAAGAAAATTGAGTGTGCTAGTCATCAATGTTCAATGAAAACAAACACGAGTGAGTAGATGATCAACAACTAGCGTCCACATTGCAATAATTAATTGCCCAGGTGCATAAAAATTTGTGTATCATCCTCAATTATTATAGGAGATTAATCATTCACACATACTAGGATCAAATTGATTACTCTTGCAGACCTTATTCCATTAATGTGAACTTGCACAAAGAAAAATAGCTATTACTTTCACAATTCTAGTTTTGAATGTTGATCGTAGATCTCTTGATGAAGTGGTAAGTTGGACGACTCAGATTAACTCAATCAAGTTTGAATTTTCATCTTTATCACTCACTAATTCATCAGCCAATGAAAACATCCAGCTATGCACCAAAACACACATCTACAGGCTCCACCATTCATCTCCAAGTGACCGAGGAATCCACGTGTCGTTCAATCACAAACCTCACAAGTCTCCAGTGAGCATTATTTAACTCTTGCGAGGTGAGTGATGAACGATTGAGATTTGATTTCTAGGTCGCATATCAACCCTCAATTTCAAAACCATTAAGCTTCTGGTTTTTTTAATGTAGACCAGGCCCCACCTCATTGAGTACATGCATCAAGCAATCGTAGACCTAACACCATCTTAAAAACCATTATTTTAATCCTACAAGGTATGCGAGCACTAGCTAGAATTTGATCTCTATATCCAATTGGCACAATTTATACACATGAAAAGAAAGTAATAAATGGGGACTCAACTAGGTTGATGAGATTATGACCTTCAAGAAAATGAATTAAAACATAAGTCATTTGTCATAAAATATTTTTCCCAATTGTGGGAAAATTTAGATTGATGAAATGCATGGGGTAACCAACGAACCTAGACAAAGGGGTCAGTGATAATATGCCTTCAATGGCTTAAATAGTGACTTAAGTGACCAACGACCAACTATAGAAATTCAACATAGAATTAAAACACCCAAGGGTTTATGATGAAAATTTACAAAGTGGAGGTTTCTAGATCACACTCCTAACCCATCCTTTGGCACAAAGGCACACAATCATGATCAAAACTAGGATTTACTCAAAATTTTGCAAAAATTTTCGAAGCTCTACTAGTGGCTCATGTTTGGGGATGCATACCCCTAGTGGGTATGGCAAGAATTTAGATCTCTAGTTTAAGCAAACCAACAAAGAAGCACAAAAAACCCAGGAGCTTTCTCAGACAAAGCAAGTAGACACAACCAAAAGGAAACACACCAAACCTATATATAGTATTTACAAGGATATACAATATGTCTTCTTTCTAATTTCATAAGCCTCTTCAATTCCATAGGCTTCAATCCTAAAATTAGGCCCCATGCCCCCTAAACTTAAAATAAATTCTTCCCTATGTCAAAGACTTTATCCTTAGATTTTTGCAATGAATCTACACTTCTACCAAGCAATCTTACACAATCAACTCTGTTATGATTAGCATAATCAACCATACATGCTAAAAAATTGTCTTGTTCATTAGCCTATTCAAATATATGGTTATTTGATTTAAATGGAAAGGAGAAACATTCATATTCCATTTGATCATAAACTTTGACATCACTTTCAGTTTGTATATCAAACTTGAATCCTTCATAGATACTTTTTTGTATGCTAGGCCAACAATCCCCTAATGCATTAGAAAGAAAAGATACATATTTAGGAGCATATTCATTCTGCTTCACTTAGATGTTCTCCTCACTAGATGAAAACATATCCATAATCATGCGAAGAAGATGAGGTGCATCAACAAAGAATTCAACTGCACATTCATATTGATCAACGTTATACCCAATGTCATTTGCATCACTTGGTTTCCCTACACATGGATCAAGTTGTGTTTCATTATTAATGGGTAGTAATGTTAATCCATGATCCATATGTGTATCATGATGCATAATCTGGTCATTCAATATTGAACCTCTTTTTCATCAACATAGACACCATCATTGTCCTATGTAGCTAACCTTTCTGACCCTGACTCCCACAAAGATTCATGGGTAGCTAGTATATCAACATGTTTATCAACATCGTCATTATTTGTAGCATTGTATGAAAGATCAACACCTTCAATAGTTACATTTTTATCTTTATATTCTTCATCATTCTCATAGTTAACCAAGTCACATTTCAAACATCCTTCAAATGTAATTTGTTCATTCACTTGTGAACAATTAATATTATGGATATTTTCACCATTAAATCCTTCATGTGACTAAAGCATTTCTGGATCATCCTCATAAGGGAAATTACATTCTTGGGAAAACACTTAGAGACTTCAAACTCCTCATGATTTGTAATCTCACCTAGAACACCAACACTAAATGTGAAAGATTCATAAGCATTTCTTTCAAAAAACTTGTAAGTGTACTACTTTATTTCCTCACATCCATATCCTAACCACGTGTCAAATGCATCATCAAAGTCCTCATCAAAGAGTGGATTATTTCTACAACACTAAGGATCATCACTTCTATTACCTAGTGGGGATGGAGACTCATCAAATAAAGGATTATCCATTATCTTCATTGTTGTCATGGAAACTTCTACCTCCTCAGCATGAAGATCTAAATCTTGCAAATCATCATCACAGTCAAAATAAAAATAATTACTTGAATAGCATATAGAATCATCTTCAACTTCTCCCACATCATTTTTAGTCAGCATCATTGACTCATATTTTGAGAACTCTTCACATGAAGACATTTTTTCACTCCCAAACAAACAAACATTCCCATCGTTATCAACATATCTCCTTGAAGAAAAAGATCCAATCTCTAATTCATGAGAATAATCATAATCCATAGAGGAATGATATGACTCAATGCCATCACAACTACCCCACACATGAAAACTCACCAATACTGAGATTACATTCAGGTTCCTTAGGTTGATTTCCTAAAATTTCATCTTCAACATCTTGATCATTGGTTTGGGACAAGGCATCATCTACATTAGCACCATTGCTATTGTTCAAATCATGACATGGGGTAACCTCTTGTACCTCTTCCACTTATTCACTATCCAAGACATCCCAAGGATGCAAGTCAGGCACATCCCTTCTGTTATCATATTGTGTATCTTCATCTCCCTCACTGTTGCACTGATCTACAAATATGTTATTTATGAATTGATTATAATCATTACACTCTCCCATATAGTAGAATGGATGTTCATATTCTAATGCACCTTCTTCATTTCTTTGAATTTTTTCTTGATCATTTTCAATAGGACAACACCCACTAATATCTAGGGGTATCACATGATGTGAATAAGAATTTTTAGCTCTCTTTGCAATCTTTATCCAATCAATTACTTGGCCCAAACTGTGAGGTTTCAATTCCTTTGGCAAGGTACTTAGTCCTGATTGGTACATTTCACAGAAAAGATCAATGCATATTGAATCTTCTAGTCTAACACTTTTGGTTACCTCCAACAAATCATCTATAAACCTGGAGAAAAAATCATAAGGTGATTCTCCTTTGGGACTTTTCATTTCACGCAATTTTTTAACGAAAGACACCTAGTCAGCTTTGCTTTGATCTTATGGATATTTAGCTTGGGGCTTACTATGATCCTCATATTGTGGTGATGGATAAATTGGAACAATAAAAACCTTATCATCTTGGCATAGATCTCTACTAATTGATCCACTAGCTCTACTTGTATGAAATGTGCTAGGATGACCAATACTGGTGGTTGAATATCCTTTCATCATTGAATATTTCAAGTTGTTCTCAATATCTATAGCAACTTGATATGCTTGGTGCAGTGTTGTGGGATCTTTATTTCTTAATAGGTAACTCATGTTTTTATCAAATGCACCTAAGTACATGACCAAACATTCTGCATCATTTGGTTTGATGATTTCATGGATTTCTCTTATGATCTTTGAAAATCTAAGATTAAAAGAAGGGACTAACTCATCCTCTTCTCTTTCCATTCTCATGAATTTTTTTCTTATTAAGATTGGATCAATCCTTTCACCAAATTGCTCATGAATACTACTTCAAACTCATCCCATAAATTTATAGAAGATGCTAGTAGATATGAGAACCAATCTCTTGCATCTCCTTTTAGAGACTACACAAACAACTTCATGACAACATCCTTTGAGTCTAATTCATAATCTCCCATCACATCAACAAACTCTTGCAGATGTTTTCTTGCTGATTTAGACATTTCACCAATAAATTTTGGTACCTTATCTCTGATCTTAGATGGTACATCATTTGGATAACTAAAAATATTACTAAAATCTATGGTTCTATACCTTTTGGTACTAAAATTTCTTTGATATGACAGAGGTTGCCAATTATGCATTGTTATATTTGGCTCCCTACTAGGATGCATAGATTGATAATGCATTTTCTCACACTTTCACAATCCTTACCACATTTACCTTATAATTACATAAAGTAATTCAAATTCCCTTTGCAATTTTAATCTTAAGCTTTTGACAATGTAAACCTTCTATCTATTTTTCTTAAGATCTTAAAATATAACATGCTTCTCCATCATAATACATGAATTTCAAGTTACACTTTTAGAAGCATGGAAAATTACCACTAATATTCCCTTAGTGCTATCTCACCTAATTGGGAATCATTTACATCTTAAGTCCTGAATATTTCTCATAATTTGCTTGCAAATATAATAATATCTTCTTTAAATTTATGAGAATACCTAGAAATTGGTACTAGCTACTAAACTTTCTTTTTCGACTACAAATTTGCAGGATCTAGAACATTCTTGTATTATTTGTCAAGTTCTTTAGATAGAGTCACCACCTCTTCTACAAATTATTAAACTTCAAACAATATGAAGTTCCTTCATAGGTAAATCTCATTATGGGTCTTCTCCAATTAGTAGAGTCACACTCAAATTCTTTGATCTTTGCTACAACAAAACCTTTAATAGGTTCAAGAACTTTTCAACATCTGAACAAGATGTTCAAATCCACCAAATATTTAACTCTGTTATACACTAGTCTACAAATAGAGATTAAAACTAGTCCCTGGCAGAGTTTCCAATTCTATTGGTGTTTTTTCTAGCAAAACTTTGAAATCCTCTAAAGGGCAGCCATGCTCAAGAATCATCAAAGCCAGTGTCCAACTAACAAGTAAAAGATTATGAGACCTTCACTCCTACTCTTTAGGCTGTGGGACCTAGGAGGTTGTTCCTTATTGTGTTTAAGTGATGTTGGTCTAATTGAGAACACATTCATACATAGATTGATTCCTATTAATTGTAAATAAACATAATTCACTAAATATTTGGTAGACCTTTGAGTAAATCATTATCTATTTGCTAGGGATCAGGGATACTTCAAACTCATACTTCATAATTGAAATTTTTTTTAATGATTTTTTTTCTCAATTTAAATCCATAGCTAGGCATGTCACTATTTAAACAATTGGGAGAATGGAGTCAAATATGCAACAACTAGTAATATATTATTCATTTAATTCAGACATTGATGGGCTATTGTCATACTACTTTGTAGTATTCAACTCACTACATCTAGAGAATTACTTCTTACAAAATCACAAACTCTTCACTCACAAACCTATGATTTTACTTAAGAATTTAACCAAGTCTTTTAATTGAAGCAAAAAAAAATCAACACATCCAATTAAAACAATTGGAGATGAATAAAAATACCATTGATCATTTTCTTTTATAATCTGCAAGAGAATTGCATAGGAGAGTACATGCTCGAGAATTAAGATTTTCTACTATATCTATGAATTCTATAAAACTAATTTAAGATTATTACATACATGACCATATCCAAGATAATTTATTTTTCTATTCATTAATATTTTCTACAATATTTCCTTCCTGAACTTAGCTTCTACCTAGACTATTACGAGACTAAAAAATTGAACCCTTTGCAAAGAGCCCTGAAATACCTTTTATAGATCAAGGGAGAAAAAAGCATCTAACTCAATTGAAATTACATTTCACATGAATTTCATTTCAAAACAAATTTCAACTGCATTTTAGATATTCCCCAAACGGTTGCCTATAATCATTAGCCAAACAGGGGAAACAAAATTTATACCATTTTCCCAAAAAGAACCATTCGATGCCACCAAAATCATTGTTAGTTGTTAACGAACCTTTACATTCCACACCCATGTTGAGCCAAAATGTTTTTCATCATGTCATCAAGAAACCACCCAGTTAACACAACAGACACAAAACTCCACCAAAGCGTCGTTATCACCAAACAACTAAAACTAGAAACCACACACCAGATACAAACCCAATAAACCAGAACCAGAAACATAGTACACATGCCCACTTGATGTTCTCATGGAAGCTAGAGAAGCTACCACTTCTTCATTAATGCCCTTTCTAGTAGTAGAGTAAGTATTCCCACTTGGTGTCTTTATTGAAATTGGGGCAATTGATATTACTTCATCATCTAAGCTTGCTAATTTCGTCATGGCCATAAGATACTTGCGATAGCTAGAATTAGTTTCAGTCATGCTATCTGAGGGACCATCTAAAATCTCAATAGGAGAATTGTGTTGTCCAAGACAAGCTTGACTCCTTCTCCTTAGCTTATGTTGTTTCTTTAGTCACAACTCGGCTCCTTAATTGGTAATCACTTCTCTCAGTAGCTTGCATAGAATTCTTTCAATGGGACTCTTTCTTAAACTCTTCCTTTGGGGTTGATGCAATCCATGGTGTTCTCTATTCATTCCTTGGAACATCATGGTGTGATTCCCACAAGTTAAGCCTAGGAGACCTCTGTATTGGTAATGCAGAAGCAACAGACTTACTCATCCTCTCTAGATATAAAACCTCACAACTACAAACTGGAACAATCCCCACTTTCGTCACAGACTTAGAAATTTTATCTCCTGATTGCAACGATGAAAATAAATGAAATTGACCTCTCATTATCAATAAAATTCAGTGTTCTAGTCATCAATGTTTAGTGAAAACTAGCTCGAGCGAGCAGATGATCAACCACTGGCATCCACATCAAAACCGTTAATTTCCCAGGTGCATAAAAATCTATGTATCATCCTCAATGATTATAGGATATTAATCATTTGCATGCACCATGATCAAATTGATTACTCATGTAGATCTTATGCCATTAATGCTAACTTGTGCAAAGAAAAATATCTTCACAATTCTAGTTTTGAATGCTGACCATAGATCTCCTAATGAAGTGGTATGTCAGATAACTCAAATTGAGTCAATTGAGTTTGAATTTTCATATCTATCACTCATTAATTCATCAACCAATGAAAACATCCAGCTATGTGCCAATACACATATTTGTGGGCTCCGCCATTCATCTCCAAGTGACCAAGGAATCCAGGTGTCGTTCAATCGCAAATCTCACAAGTCTTTAGCAAACATTATTTTACTCTTGTGAGGTGAGTCATGAATGATTGAGATTTTATTTCTAAGTCGCATATCAATCTTCAATCTCAAAACCATTAAGCATCTTGCATTTTGAATGTAGAGTGAGCTCCACCTCAGTGAGTACACATGCCAAGCAATCACAGACCTCACACCATCTTGAAAACCATTATTTTAATCCTGTGAGGTATGTGAGCAATAGATGGGATTTGATCTCTAGATCCGATGGGTAGGATTTTTTCACATGCAAATAAAGTTAGTCATAAAATGGGGACCTGACTAGGTTATCGGGATTATGACCCTTAGGAAATGACTTAAAACATAAGTCATTTTCCATAAACAAATTTTCCCGAATTTGGGAAAATTTAGATCGATGAAAGGCATAGGGAAACCAATGGACCTAGACAAAGGGGTCGCCGATAGTATGCCTTCAATGGCTTAAATAGGGGCTTAATTGACTGGTGATCGACTATATCAATTTGACAAAGAATTAAAATGCCCAACGGTTTATGATGAAAATTTACAAAGTGATGGTTTCTAAACCACACCCCTAACCCATCCTTGGGCACAAAGGCTCACAATCATGATCAAAACTAGGATTTACTCAAAATTTTGCAAAAAAATTGGAATCTCTACCAAGCTCAGCACACCAAGCCATAACGCGAGCGCATTATAATGTGCTCGCATTATGAGTTATCAATTTTTTTAAAAAAATTGGCCACAATTTGGACCCCCATATTTTTGCACCTGCCCGACTATGGAAAAATTTCCTTTGAGTGCAGAATATTGGAAGAATGAAGAAGAAACCCTTTCATGCGTTGTCATTGATGCCAACATTGTTTATTGATAGTTTTGTCTAATCTAATAAACAATTTTGATGACACCTTGATTTAGTAATTTGGTCTGAAATTGCTCATGTTATAAGAATAGCTTATGCAATTACAATATGTTATTTAGGATTTCTATACATCTATGATTAATATTTCAGTGATTTTGGATAATCAGGATGAAAGTTACAAATGATAGAAAATTGACCTACAGGTTTTTTGCTTATATAGTGCAAGATGGTATGAGTTATCTAGTTTGCATTCCTCTTATTTTTGGATTCAGACTCTACAATTTTGGGAGATATTTTACAAGTGTTAGTTCTACATACTTTCTAGATGGTGTGTGATTATAGGATCATATGGATGATTGATGTTGATTAGATTGGCTTATTTTGTGATTAGGTATAATCCCCAGCTCACCTAATACTTGAAATTGTGCTATGAAGATTAATATGCATTGTGGATGTTAAGGGGATATATTTTAGATCCATTCCAACCTAATTTCAAGTTTTGCACATTTTATTTGAGCACGAAGAATTTTTTTTGACAAAGATATTTTGAATAAAAATAAGGCTACATCTAATTAGGCCGACCTAATTGATGTATGGAGATATAACAAGGTATATATGTGAAACATTTTGAGTTGAATAATGTGATGAGGATGTAATGTAATGTGTGTGAGATCTAATATAATGTGAACTTGTGAATTTGTATGTGTGAGATTGAATTAATGGCATAATTGTTGTGTATGTTGAGTGATTGCTAAGCAGAGCAATATTTGTATTCAAAGCTTCATTGGAACTAAATCCAAGACAAGGAAGGTGCATCTTACATCAATTCACACTTTAGCTATGTAGCCACTTTTTTCTTGTATCTAATTCTAGCTATGAGCCTTGTAAGGATAGTGTGTCCAAGCAGTGAGCTCCTATAATATCTTAAAACTGGTTATAATATATTATGAGTTAATCCTCACCATGTTTTTTTATTTTTGGGTTTTCCACATAAAAATCGTAGTTTTCATGTGTTATTTGGTGTTGTGATCTCTTTCATATTTTCATTCATAGATAGAGTTAGATATGTTTTGATTATTGGTTGGATTATGACTAAATTGTTTAATAGAATACCGATTCACTCCCTCTCAGTATTTTTGGTGTTTAACAATTGATATTAGAGCCTAGTTCATTTTGAAAATCTTAACAACTTGAGGAAGATATTGGAGTTTGAACACATGGCTGATAAAAGGTATCCTATTCCTCTGGAATAAATTTCTACTATTGAATATGAAGAAGATGATTGCATGTTTGACAAGGAAGAACTTAAGGTTGCTCTTGATGATCTTGATAGAGTTGAAAGTGAGAACAAAAGTCTAAAGGAAAGCCTAGAGAAGCAAATGAATATGTCAAAAAGTTGAGAGAACAAATAAAGAAGTTCAAAGAAAGACAAAGAGAAGTTAATGAATAGTTGAAAAAGGAAAATGAAGATATCATCGGACTAAAAGTGCAAGTGGAAGAAAAGAAGAGAATTGAGGATTATCTAAATGCTAAGATACATAACAAGACTAGTGAATGCACAAAGCTTGAAAAATAAGTGGTAAGCCTAAGATTATATTTCAAGAAAGAAAGAGCTCATGAAGAAAAATTCAAAACAAGTACTATAATGCTTTATCAATTGGTTGCAGTCCAGAAATCATCTAAGGATAAAGGTGGTTTGGGACTTGAAGAAGGAAAAAATTTGAAGACAAATCATAATCCTAACAAGGTTGACAATCAAAAGTAGACTCAAGGCAATGGTAGATGGTTCAAGAATCAAATAATCAAT
>VDFB02145410.1:0-25034 GCA_007258455.2 Sequoia sempervirens
GTCTATTCCTTCTACTTGTGAGTAGTCTTTACACACAAGCCTTTCCTTTTTCTTACCACTTCTCCACTCCCATTCAGTTTGTTTCAGAATACCCACTTATTTCCAATCAAATACTTGTTTGTTGGTCTTGGGAAAAGTTCCCAAGTCTAATTCTTCTCAATTTGCATTAGTTCTTCCATAGCCTTGATCCAATACTCATCCTTGCATGCTTCAATCACTATTTTAGGTTCAACTTTAGAAAATAAACATAGATTTACCCATTCTTCAACAACTTTTCTTCTTGTTAGTACACCTTTGCTCTTATCACCAATGATATGCTCTTCATAATGATTCTTCTGCACATACTTAGGAGTTTTAGGAATCCTTTTTGGAGTTTCTTCCTCTTCAATCTGCACTTCTTTTTCCTTTTCTTTTTTCTTCTTCATTTGATTCATATCCATCTATCACCATTGAATTCTTTTGTAGGTATTCATCAACCTTGACACTTGCACTCTTAACAATATTTCTTAGCCTCTTGTTGTAGCACCAGTTAGCTTTGCTTTTAGTAGAATATCCAAGGAAGATACCTTCATCAGACTTTGCATCAAAATTTCCTAAATTTTCTTAATCTCTTCTAATATAGCATTTGCTTCCAAAAACTATGAAGTATTTGACAGTAGGAATCCTTCCATACCATAGTTCATAGGGAGTCTTCATGTTGTTTTCTCTTGCTTGCACTCTATTAAGCATATAAACAACAGTATGAATTGCTTCTCTCTAGTAGAATTTTGGTAGATTTGCTTCTTTCATCATTGTCCTTGCAACTTCTTAAACAGTCCCATTCTTTCTTTCAACCACTCCATTTTGTTGAGGAGTCCTAGGGGTAGATAAATGCCTCTTTATCCCATGATTCTCACAAAAGATATTGAATTCATTGGAGGTGAACTCTCCACCTCTATCAAAGCTCAAGCATTTCATTTTCATATCCATTTCATTCTCAACCATAAATTTGAATGCTTTAAACTTATCTAGGGCTTTTGATTTTTCTTTGAGAAAAGTAACCCATATCATTCTAGAATAATCATCAATCAATAGAATGAAATACATGTCACCTTGAAGTCTTCTTACTTTGGTAGGACTACAAAGATTTGTATGTACCAATTCCAACAATTTGGTAGAGGATTATTCTTTGACTTTGAAACTTTTTCTTGCTTGCTTTCCAACTTGACATTCCTTATAAACGACATTGATAGGCTTTGTAATCTTTGGAAGATCTCTCACAACTCTAACTAAACTTATTCTCACTAGGCTATAAAAATTGATGTGAAACATTCTTCTATGCCATAGCCAACTCTCATTGATTTGAGTCATGAAACAATAACCATCAACACCTTTGAATTGATAGACATTTCCATCTGTCCTTCCAACAACAATCATAGTTCTGAAGCCTTTTCTGATCTCACAAAAATCATCCCAAAAAATAAGATTGTATCCTTTGCTACACATTTTCCAACACTCAAGAGGTGATGTCTTAAACCCTTAACATAATGAACATCATCAGTATTATGCTTGCCATCAAAACTGGTTGAACCTTTTCCACATATCTTAGCAGATGTATCATCACCAAACGTAACAAGTCCTCCTTCATATTTTTCAAGTTTTAAAAAATTACTCTTATCACCAGTGATATGATTAGAGCATCCACTATCAATGATACATTAGTTCTTCTCCTATCTAATATGAAAAGAAGACACCAAAGTGACTTCAATATTAGCACTTTCTTTCAAAGCCCTTTTCTTCACACATCTCTTAGAGTTAGCAGAATTAGTTTCATCTTTTAAAGCCATGAACAAGCATTCACCATCCTCAACATCCCCATAATCAGATTCATCATCAAATATACTTGCATATTCTCTAACAAAATAACTTTTCTTAATCATCTTACCTTTGTTCTCCCTAATTTTGTTATTCAAATCTTTGTTTGGACACCTTGAAGCATAATGACCTATCTTTCCATAGCTAAAACATTTGAAAGACAACTTACCTCTGTACTTTGCAGTACCCTTTTTCATTCTTCTCACAAAGTTAGCTTCCACATCATCAAGATCCTCCTAATCTGATTCTACAGTCTTCTCTAATTTTCCAACCTTAAAAACAATCTGAACTTTTGCATTACTTGTACCAAATTCTCTCATTTCAAAAGAAGTTAAAGAATCATACAACTAATCTCTAGTATATTGATTCAAATTTTGTAATTCCTTAATAGTATAAAATTTATGACTATAATATTTAGGAAGAGTTCTAAGTACCTTCTTTATCACTTCTTTCAGTTCTCCACCAAGACCTTTGATTCCATTGACAACTTCATCCACCTTTTGCAAGTAGCTTGTGATTTTTTCATCTTCAAACATTCGCAGGGTCTCAAACATGATCTTTAGATTCTACATCTTAGCTTGCTTGACCTTATCATCTCCTTCATAATTTCTTTCTAACTTTACCCAAATTTCTCAAGCAGTTTTCAGATTCATAACTTTCACTAATTCAGAATTAGCAAGACCACTTAAGAGATCATACCTTGCTTTACCATTATTTTCATAGGCATTTATCTCATCATTAGTCTTTGGACCATTCACAAGTATAGTATATCCAGTCTCAACAGACTTCTAGATTTCAAATCTAAGAGAAACTAGAAAACCTTCCATCCTTTCTTCCAAAATGCATAATATGATCCATCAAACAAAGGAACATCTTTCTTGTACACCATCCCAGATCTACCTCATGCGATTAAGCTTTCTTCCAAGGAACCTTGCTCTAATACCAATTGTTGAATGCACAAGACAATAGAGAGGGGGGGTGAATCAGTTGTACCTTAAAAATTCAAAAACCTCACAAACATTTAGACCTACATTAATTTAGTTAACCCTTAATCTATTAGAATGATTAATCATGAAAGCATATAACAAAAACAAAGCCAAATCAACACTATACACACAAAAACACTATATTTATGTGGAAAACCCAAGATGGAAAAAACCACGGTGAGGATTACCTCACAATATAAAGTAATATCAACACCAATTACAAAAGGTTGACTGCCCAAAAGAAATAAAGGTTTACAACCAAAGGCTCACTGCCAGAGTAGAAAAGAATATAGAGAAGAGTGTTACAAAGAGAAATCCATCTTAATGCAATAGAAAAGTCCACCAAAACATCACCAACACCTTCATAGTCTTATTGAAGATTGTAGACACCTTTTGCTCACTGCATCCAGTAATCTAACACATGAAAGCTCGCACTGCACTACACAAATTCGTACCTCACAAATATGAAATGTGCATCATTCATATCACACACATCTATCTTCACATCGCTCAACAACTCAACACATATTTATACCATCTTCAACCTTGAAAACATTCTCCAAGGTCGGCTATGCACCTCAACTGTGTAATTTCAAATTAGATTGGCACCAAAACATTCTTGTGGTGCAAAGGAATGAAGGAGAACCAAAACAAACCTTAGCTAGGACCTAAATCCACTCATACATGCCATGCCATGCTTCCACAAACATTGAAGCAACTTCCACAATTAGTGTATACACCCAAGGTCGATCGAACCTGTGTTAACACCATTAACATTTAAGTACACACTTCCTCAAATCCAAAAGACAAATCACGGACACCACATAACACTTGAATACAATCTAGAATATTCCACAAATACCTTGAAATCCAACAAATTCCTTTGCAACTACTTTCACTAGAAGAATGTATACACCTAGTACACTCAAATGATTCTTCCATACACCACAACTCAAGAAACTGACTTTCAAAGCACCAAACCACAAACAAATTCAACTGAAGAAAGATACAAACACTATTAGCACCCTTCCAAATCTGCAAGACCCGAAACCACTCTATAGAGAAATGCAGAGCAAAAACATTTCTCCTAGACACCTTTGCAATACATAGTTCACACACTAGTGAACACACCTTCCTCTACACAACGATCCAACACACCAAATTTTGAATGCAACACCTCTGAACATATCTGATCAACATATCCAAACCACACAAGCAAATATTCAACATAGAAGAAATGCAAAGCCAAACCGGAATGCTACATTGCAACACATAACACCACTGCAACACACTGTTTCCTCTTTTTATTCCATTTTTTCTCAAAAGCACTTGGAAACCAAGCACCAAAAACATATCATAAAAATACTCAACACTATCTCATCACCACCAAGCCAATCTACAACCTAGCAACTCAACCATACATCCATAGACAAAATCTTATCAAAGAAACACTAGAGGTTGACACCAGTAGCTTACTAATGACAACATAATGCAACTAATCAAAGCATCATCAAATACAACGTCAACTCAATACCAACTGCACATCCTTTCAACAAAATCCTTCTCATACAGTTGGCACCAATGACAACACCACAAAGCTTGTTGACATAAATGACAACACCAACTGCACATACTTGCAACATACTCAATACTAGAAGACTACCTAAAATCACCATCAAATCTCTCTCTACATGATAAGTATAGAATCTAGGAACTCACTACGATTTCATGAATTACATCTCAATAAGAGATTATTTTCTCAAAAAATAGATTTGTTCACAAGAGCACTTGTATCATTTAAAAATCCAAACAATAATCAAGAGTCCCCTATGGAACAATAACATCCATCCTCTAAAATAAGGATTGTCAAGTGGTATCAACTCCCAACAAACCTCATGTAACTAAGGCTTGCATACAACGAGTAATGGATATTCTTATCCCTGATCAAGTAGCCTATTGAGTTATGATGCACTACATTTATCTATCAACCCAATTTGATGTATCTTCTTGGTATGGTTGTGGTATTATATGTAGAGGAATACAATGCTAAAACAAGAAATCTATCTTATAGACTCTTTAACTAATCAAAAGATACACAGTAATTACTACAAGTTTACAATGGATGCTACAAATTAACTAATAAATTGATTGTAATGAATTAATAACAAAAAATATAACAATAGCGGGGATAGAAAAACTATATTATGTGATCATTTTTTTAGCTGGGGGGATCAATATCTGCTGATGATCAAACCCTGGCATTCAAATTTTAATCCAACATCTGAAACCTTTAGTAAAATCCCAATCTGGGTTTGCTTGCCTAATCTTCCCCTCCACCTCTGGAATGATTCTCTTCTCGAGTCGGTTGGGGAAGCTCTTGGGGTTTTTTGTATGTTGACAATGCATCTTCTGATATCTTTCATTCCACCTTTGCCTGAATACTTGTGGAAATTGATGTGTCAAATGGATTGCCTGCTGAGGTTTCGTTAGAATCCTCCAAGGGGAATTGGGTTCAATCTCTGGACTATGAGGGATTACCTTTCCATTGTAGAAGATGCTTTAAGACTGGACATGCTGCTGCTCATTGTGGTTTTGAGAAAAAAATAAAAAAGGCAAACTGGTGGATTGGAGCTGCTCAACATCATTATACTGTTGAGAAGAAATCTGAAGAAAAAAAGAGTTTCTCATAGGCGGTTGCTTCTGAATCACAGAAATTAGGAGTCATTCCTTCGGCTTGTCCTTCGGGAGGGGTTGATTCTTCCTCTCACGTTGAACCTCGGTCTAAGTCTCCATCTGCCTTTTCTGGTGGAGGGGCTTCGATTTCTCTTTCGGCCTGCTCTTCGGATAAGATCCAGTCTACTCGCTTGGTCAAGGATATTTCGCCCAGGGCTGCAAATGATCAAACCCAGGAATGTGATGTGCTGGCTTGGCAGGAAAAGGCAGCACAAGTGGAAGAAGGTTGGACTACAGTCACGAGTAAAAAATCAAAAGCATCTGGGCCTTCTCTAGAAATGACGCTTCGTTCCCACAAGATTAACTCTAAATGTAAAACATGATGTTCTTGGCTTGGGAGCCAACTTTTTGATGGCTGTAGGCTGTCCTTTTTTGCAGTCTGGCTTTTCTGGTTGTAAAGGGTTGCAGATCCCTTCAAAATCTACTTTTCCCCTAATATCAAAAACAAAAATATAAGTATGATTGCAATAATATATTCTAATAAGATAAAGGTTCAATTTTTTCCTTCATTGAACTATTAATCAAATTAGCACATCATATGACTCATAACATTGAAAGAATGGAGCAAACTATAGTATAAAATCTTATCTTCAAATTATTTTTTCAAATCTAGTACAAACATCTAGAATATCTTCTATCCCTAGATATGCTAGATTACTTAATATATATGCATCTAGCACTACTTCATACATATATGGATTCCTATGAATAATGCTACACTTGTACAATCACGCCCACCATATATGAGGACTCTAATTTTAGAAAGAAAATGAAGCTAGGAAACTAAGTTCAAGGTAACTAAAGAAGAACACTCCTACCAGGAATTTCCAACCTATGCATGAAAAGAGCTAGTTATTTGAGAAATATGAAGATGAATAACTATATCAATTTTAATTCTTCCACAATTCTTGTTGGAGAATAGCCATTATGCCATCTATTAACATCGTTTTTTGATGTTAGTGAAACTTGTCCTTATCTACAAAGAAGAGATCATTATTGTTGTACAATTGTAAGGAATCATGGCTTTGGCTATAGGTGACTATATCTTTAGGTGTAAGTAGCTAGGCATTTGGCTATAGGTAACTAGGTCTTCAAGTATAGGGAATTGGTCCTTTAGCTACAAGTATGCTATTCTCAATTACTTATATATAGAAGTTAGTCCCACAAAAAAACACATACTCAAAGATCATCATAATTAGAATAACATGTCATATTATTTTTAAAAATAACTATTTTAGCACACAAGAATTCATTAAAACATATTACAATTGACATAGTGCTTTTATCCCAATATTAATAAAAAGTCTTGGTTTTAAGGTAGGAATGTCTATGGAAATGTTCTTTCAAACAAGAAACATAAGAAACAACAAAGAAAAGTACAAGATTCATCAAGGATCATCTATCAAATTGATAAATCAAGATTACTATGAAAGATCCCACTAAAAGTGATACTAATCTATTCATGGAATCATGATAAGCATCTCCTAACTAAAGATCACTGATGACCCTCACACAATCAAAGAACATAATTATAACACTAGTAGCTTCTAAGGTAGAAACTTGATCTCCAACCAAGAAGATAAAACTAACAATGTAAGTACACAAAGCTTCCATTGGACTGTGATCTAGATCCTCTTATGTCACCATATTTAATAGCTATAGGTCTCAAAATGTAACTATACAAAGCACTCCAAACACCATCTCTCTACTTCATAATGAAAAACATACCAATGCATCAAGTGACCAAAAAAGGCTAACCAACAAAATTTGCATCAACGCTAAAAGATTTGTGGGTATAGACAACCCATGTTTGAGTTATCTATGTAACCTCCAAGTATAGATAGCCCAAAAAAATCTTCAACTTGTAGATCTCAAACAATGCAACATACAAGTTTAGCTTATATTAAATAATATAAAACAAAGAAAAATAGAGATTAACTTGTATATTTTCCACCACTCAAACATCAAATCACTATCAAATATCTCTCTACATGATTAGTATAGAATCTAAGATCTCACCATGACATCATGATTTACATCTCAATAAAAGATCATTTTCCCAACAAATATATTTTCTCCCGGGGGCACCTATACCATGTCAAAATTCCAACTAGTAATAAAGATTCCACCATGGCACAACAACACCCTTCCTCTATAATAAGGATCATCTATCAAACTAACAAATCTTTATCACTGCTGAAACTCCCCTTGAAAGTGATACCAAGCTACTCATAGCATCATGATAAGCATCTCCTAACTAAAGATCACCCACGGTCCTTGCAAAATGAAAGAACATAATCACAACACTAGCAACTCGTAAGGTTTCTAGAACCTTGATCTCCAACCAAGAAGATAAAACTAACTATATAACTACACAAAACTTCCATTAAATTTTGATCTAGAGTCTCTCATGCCACCATAGTCAATAACTATAGGTCCCAAAAATGCAACTATCCCAAGCACTCCAAATACCATCTCTTTGCCTCATAGTAAAAAACATACCAATGTATCAAGTGACAAAAAAAGGCCAACCAACAAAACCAACATCAACATTGAAAGATATGCAAATATAGACATCCCACATTTGAATTATCCAAGTAACCTCCAAGTAACAACCCGGAAAACTATACAACTCATAGATCTCAAACAATGCAACATAGAAGTTCAAGATTACATTAGTAATCATGTAAAATAGAGACAACCAAAGATTAACATGTAGATTTTCTACCACTCAGGCACCAAATCAACCCTATATCTGATTTGTTGTAAACTTGTAAAGTAATCGTAGTTTAGAAACTCAACAAGAAACATTGTAAAAATATTAAGTGAACAAACCATATATCAACATTTTCATACTTGTTTGCATCAAACTCATCACCTCCTAAAAACACATAAAAATATATTAAAAAGCATGAAAACTTATTCTAAAAAAACGCCTTTCAAAAAAATCATTGAAAAACTCTAAATGATCAAAATATCACTCTCTAAAAATCTACCTCCAATACAAATAATCAAGTGAATATGTTAAGCCCTTAGAAATTATTCATAAAACCAACAGTTGAAATTTTCTTTTTTTCCCTAAAGGTGAAAATCATAAACTCCTTGCACAAGCATTCTCCTACCCATACCCACCATGTGACCATGCTTTAAAAAAGGGAGAGAGGCCCACCTTTAAGAGCTAATAATAAAAATTAAACAAAAAACTGAGTATATACCAAGCTTTTGAGAGTAAGAAGCTTCATGCGGCTGCCATGGCTCCTCACAGCCTCCATCCCACATGCCTGCAAATATCCTTAGGCCTCTCTCTTTTTCTGGTTTTTTTTCAATTTCTGCAATGTCATTGTGCCTTTTATCCCACATGGTCTCCATTATTTCAGATTCTGAACTCCTTCAATAGCAAATTATTCCCAGGTTGATGTCAATTTTTTAAACTTACAAGGATGAGTGCCATTTCCAGTTTGCAGCCATCCTCACATAGATCTAGGAGCTCACATTTCTCCTCAGTGATAGCCCTTTCTACAAATCTTGTACCAATCTTCTCATGCCTGCAATGCTAGGCACAAAGACTATGCAGCTCCACTCTGATATGTCCAAGCAATTACCTGTTGTTGTTCGCTACAGCCCAGAAACTACTTGGAATGGATGCTTTTTTTTCATCTGATAATTAGCAATGGCAGCTTATACTGGTGGTATCCACGCCCCACACAGGTTGTAACACTATCCACAAACTCGGTAGCACCACATTGAATGCCAAGCACCAAGATGATGCCAAAGCATGAATCTAAAAAACTCACAGATATGAATGCCACACACATATCTTAAATAACCTCGGATCCAAAAATGTTGCAGTAAGGGAAAGGGCCCATAGTGGGTAGGGGTCCAATGGTGGGCATAGAAGTAGGTCTGAGCGGGTCTCATAGTGGGTAGGCTTAATATTCAATTGCAAAACACTTAATATCCAATTGCAAAACACATTTATCTATAAAGTACACAAACTGACAAATCATGTGATGCCACATCAGCGCACCAATAATACATGACTTAGTGATCCACTATCGCTCTGAGTCTTTTTTGGACCTTTTTGGATACCTCAACAAAAAGCATGTTGATGTGGCATCATATTTGATGATGTAGTCCTAAAACCAATTTTTATAACGAGGGGACTTGCCAAATAAACTTCTGTACAAAATTAGGAGTGATTTGAAATTTTCACATAAGACTTTAAACAACGCAAAGTTAGGGTGACCCACTATAGACCCCTCTCCCTTACCACAGATCTAAAACAAACACTTAGATCCAAACATAATAACCATGAAAAGTTTCACATTGTAGAGCTGAAATCAGACATCAAACCAGAGACCTCCAACCATGCAAATCTCAGAGTAGAAAATTTGCAAAAAAATACCATATATCTACAACACATCTGATATCTTGCAATGCTTTCCATCCTTTTCAGTAAAACCCCAGATTCACACAATTTGACAATGGTCAAAGGTGGTATGTAGTTTTATCCCTTTGACAATATTGCATTGTAATGCAAGGTGTACAACACACATGCCCTCAACAATCTGACCTAGCTTTGGATTTGTATAGCCGGAAAAGATTATATGAAGATATCAAAGACACAACTACCATACACAAAATTCCCATCAAGGAACTCGCTAAAACCAACCCCATTTGATTACAAAATCTTCCAAAAAAGAAACATACATGAAACCATTGAAAATCATCTTCTCCTTCCTTTGCTAGATATGCAGACTCTATGGATGCCATTGCTGCTGAAAAACTCACATAAGTGATGACCTGGGAACAAAACATAACTTATATCACTAGAAGAAAAGCATATACATATTTAAATTAAATGATCCCAAGAACAGTAACTTAAAAAATATAGTAGGTGTACCTGATCACAAGAAAAAATAATCCATGCAAAGGCCTTGTTTAGTAATGGAGTTCTAAAATAATTGCTCATAGCTGTTCTCATTAGTTGAATAAGAGAATAACAACTTAAAATTCCATTGGCAACCACCAAGAATCTGCAAGATTTTAGAAAATGTATTTTTATATGAGCAAACCAAGTTTATGTTATTTTTCACTGAAATATAGTTAATTCAAATGTTATACTTACATGAAAGCTTTGATTTCCTTGAATGTAGCTTCTTCATGGATGCCAAATATGTCCTCTGTTTGCTTTACAGTTATTGCACGACTTATCCCAAATATTGTAAAAATTAAAATAAAAGCTCTTAGTATTAGTTCTATCATCATTATTCTTTTTGTTCCCTTGTCCAAATTTTGCTTAGCCATCTCAAGAACCCTGCAACATGTAAATAGGAGATATAAATTACAAGAAATATTAATGAGTAATACAAAGTGAGGTAAAGGATATTCAAATTTTGTTTGCTAAGAGGAAAATTGTAATCTTGCCTCTTAGATTGACTTCATTTTCTTATCACACTTTTTTTCAAGGAAAAAGTGTAATTAATATATTTGTGAACCTTAGAATCTCCCAACTCATTTTCTATTATAATGAATCGACCAAATTTTAGCATGGCTTAGAGCCCATAATTATAAAATATGACAATGTCTAATCATTTTTTATTGGATTCCTTTGAATCCCAAAACTTGTCTCTTTAATTCTTACCTTTATAAAGTGAAGTTCTCTCCAAGTGTAAGTATGTAACAAGCTTGCCCATGTCTCTACTTGTATCTTTTTTAGCATATTTGTTTTACTACACTTCATCTCTATCTTCTAGTTTGTGAGTTTGATGCTTAGCATTATAGATAAAAAAATATAAATTTTTTATTGTTATAATAGAGTAATCAATTGAAACCTTCAATTTATTTAGTCATGTGGCACTAAAATTCAATTATCATATTTTGAGGAGGTGAGAATGGAATCTAAATAATTTCTCAAGGAATTTCAAGCTTTCATTTATATGGGGAAGCAAAGAATTGCATGTTTAATTATGCTTGCAATAATAATTTCTCATGGAATTGAAGAGCAATGTTCTTCATGATTGAGAGAGATTGTGCCAAAGGATTTTATTTTTTCTTTCCAACATCTTCACATTGCTTCTTTGTATATTTAATTTCCTCCTTTTCCAAGGAGGATCCTTCTTGTCCCAAAATGGATAATTTGAATCCATTGGTGAGATTTCTTGATCATATAGACAACTAGGCCAATTATTTTGAAGCCATATGAGGAATATCTAAGAACTAATACAATTAGATATTGAGTTTGGGCATACTTTTATCAACAAGTCTAGTGTTATTGACAGGGTATATAGAATTGGTTGGGATGGTGTTGAGAGGTGAGATTTTTGTTTTTTTAATACATAAGACAACTTGACATGATTCCTCTCTTGTAAGCTTATCACAAATAGTAGAGAGGTTGAAGGTCCTTCTAAAATCACATTTTGATTCTTGAGTCACCCTTGCGCAATTTGTGAAACTATCTTTTTCTTTCCTTATTATATTTTTTTTGCATTGGTCTATATGTAAGTGTTCCCTATTGGCTATCTTCATTGGTTCCACAATTATATTTTGTTGATGTAAGGTTAGAAGCTAGTTGCTTTCCAATCTCCACCTAATTTCCTACTCTCATTTCACTGCCTATCCCCTTAAACATGTTTTAGGATCATTTCAATTATTCTTGACATTTTCTCTAATAACCAAAAGGATAGTCCATGGAGATTTAACTATAGGAACCTATTGTGTATCAATCCTTCAAGGTGAATGCTTGACGAGCTTCAAGCACATATTTTTTGACCAAACACTTGCATTGAATAGTTGCTTGTTTCAATTTTCAAATTTTGAAAAGTGACTTTACTCACTTGTGCATGCCCTAATTCTTGTTGGAAATGAGGTTTCTCAACCTTGCTATTTCTGTAGATTTGATTTATTCATTTAAGATTTTCCTATAACTGTTGCACATTATCCATGCTTTGAAAATAGAAATATCAGTTGTCAAAAGATGCCCATATGGTAGTATATCATGGAAGGGTTATTTTTAGAGATATTATGACAAATTTTATGATTTCTTTGAGGGTCAAAAATCAAGGAGAATATTGTGGACGTGAGAGCCTAATTTTAGACCAAAATCTCGCATTTTTGGACAGTTTACCTCATGAGAGGTTTTGCACATGGTTTTGTAAACCATAGATGGTTTCTTGAATAGCCGGAGGTCTATAAATTGAAGGCTTGAGGAGTAGCTTGTGGTGTTGAGTTTGCAGGTACTGTTATGTTGTCGAATTGTTGCCAGAATTCTTCTAGAATTGTTTACTGGTTATACTCCTGTAAAAGACTTGCTTTGCAAGTGTATGTAATCTTGTTGTTGGATTTGAAATGCATTGAGTAGGCTTTGGAGTGTGGGGATTTTCACCCGAAAGGGTTTTCCCCACGTATATCTTTTTTTCATTGTTTATTTTCCATTGAATGTGTTTCTAGATTTTCTGTAACTGTTAGATCAATTTTAAATTTTTCACAATATCTCTTCTCAAGATTGGCGTAGGAAATTGTTTTCGCTACTCTAATTTCTTTACAAGTGGTATCCGAGCTGGTTTCAGTTGTGGGTTGTTGGGTTTTTTGTGCTAATCAAGGTTTGAGTGGGAGCTTGTGTAGAGTATACCTTGTGATCTTATTGCAGATATCTTTTCTGAAAGACAAAAACATCTGGGAGGATTGAGGTAGAGAAATTTTCTAGCACAAACTTTGAAATGTGGAAGCTGAAGATGGAAGATCTATTAATTGATCAGGATCTATGGGATGCAATGGATGAAAATGTCCAGAGGCCTACAAATCCAACTTTGGCTGCAAAATATGATGTAATAGATAGAAAAGCTAAAGGTATCATTAGACTATGTCTTGTAGATTCAATCCTGATAAATGTTCACAAAGAACCCGCTTCGAAGAAGCTTTGGAAGAAGTTGGGTGAGATATACCAAGCTAAATCTCTAGTAAATAAGTTTTTCTTGAGGAGGAAGTTGTATTCCTTGAGAATGGAAGAAGGTCGATGAACTTTTGAGCATATGGAAACATTCAATATGTTGGTGACTCAGTTGACCTTAGTTGGGGTTAAGATGGACGAAGAAGAAAGGTGCCAAACTTTGTTGTTTTCCCTGCCAGACTCATGGGACAACCTAGTCATGGCCATTGGGACCATTTTTGTCATCTTGAAGATGGAGGATGTTGTTGGTTCTCTACTCTCTGAAGAGATGAGAAGGAACATCTCTCTGAACGCCAAAGAGGCTTTCAGTGTTTGAGGAAGACAAAATGAACTAGGCAAAGATAAGAAATAGCATGGCCGTTTCAAGTCCAAAAACAAGGGGAGATCAAAATATCCTGGTAAGTCCAAGGAAATATGTTGGAACTGTGGAAAATCTAGACACTTCTAAAAGGAATGTAAAGAAGAGAAGAAAAAGAAGAAGAAGAAGCAAGATTCTTATTCTGAGTCTGAAAAGGAAGATGGAGATGCCTTTATTGCAGCCTTGGCCACTCATGCAAGTGATAATGTATGGTTGATAGACTCAAGTGCATCTTTCCACATGAATCCTAATAGAAATTGGTTTAGCAAGTATGAAAACTATGATGGTGGTAAGGTGTATTTGGGCGATGAATCTTTCCTTGATATTGTTGGCCGTGGTAGTATTCATGCAAAATTTTTTGATGGTAGAGTTGGACGATTTGATGGTGTCTTGCATATCCCCAAGACTCACAAGAAATTTATTATCTGTTAGCAAGCTAATAGATGTGGGTGTGCATGTACAATTTTTTGAAGTAGGTGTGAAAATGATGAGAGGTGCTATGGTGATAGTGGGAGGAAGCAGATTGGGTACATTGTACTAGCTCGATGCATGCACAGTTGTGTTGGGTGAAAAATATGTAATCCCTTTTTAACATATTACAAAACCTTAATTTCAACCAAAGTAGTGTGAGATACAATCTCTCCTCTTAGAAAGGGGAGGCTCCCTTCTTATTGCTTATTGAAACTAAGTAAAACTAAGTAAGTATTCACAATAATGTACACTACAACTGAGATATGGGGGTGTGTGACATTCATGATTCTCTCTTTTTTAGAGTATGTTTTACAATGCTTCACGATTTTAAGTTCCTGATTTGATACATATTCAAACTAAAAACAAAAGTAGTAATTCCAATATTCCTATCTTGTCAAAGAAAATCCTAGGAATACTAGCATGATAACAATAAATGATAAAATAAGAAAAGATCACGAAGGCACAAAGTCGTTCCGTAGCTTCCAACAATGAATTCCTGAAGATAGTAACCGGTGTTGTATGAGAAGCACAAAGTCTTCTATATACTCCATGATAGATCCACAAACAACATGAATAAATATAAGCACAAAGTCTTATAGAGAATTCACCAATAGTATTCAATCAATATCACAAATTCAAGTAAAGAGTGTAACTCAAAGTTTACACAGATTTACTCAAAGCCCTTCAGATCTCAATTACTAATCACTATCAATTCTATCAAGCCATAAGATAATTTGTTCCCAAAACAAAGTTTGGCATGCAACTTCACTTCTTTATTGATTAAATTTAGATTCACAAATATGAACACAAAGTTTCATGTATTTGCTTCTCAAATGGGTAGCACTTCATTGCAAAAGAGAAAAGGTAACCATTACAATATTTATAGATAAGAGAGGGGAGTAAATCTAGGAAATTTAGGTGAGAAAATCTAGGAAAATATCACCTAACAAGTCGACTTATTAAAAAATGTTGTCCACCATTATAGGAAAACATCTCTATTTTTACATGTAATTACATCTTTTGAAATGACATGTAAGATGTTGAAACCTATTTACAAAATGCATAAATGAAAGCATAAAACTATCTAACACTAGAGATACAAGAAGTCTTTATGGTTCCTTGCTTTGGGTGTGGAAGTCTTCATATTTCTTCTTTGTCTCCAGTATGAATGCCTCATATGGACCAATTGTATAATCCAAAATGGTATGAACTCTTGTGATTGATCTTCTTGCAGATGAGCAAATTTTCTTGCATCTATCTAGATGTGTCTTGAGACAGTCAAGAGAAATCCATACATCACATATGGCATGCATGGAAGTCTTTGAAAAACCTTCATCTTCCACTTGCTTCATGATAGCTTCCTTGAACATTTGAGCAATCTCACTAATCGGGAGGAGAGTATAATTATCATCAAGGAGCTTACCCAGTAACTCCTCAATTCCATTCACCATGATGACACAACATCCTTCAACATCTTCTTGTACTTTCTTGACATCCTCGATGAGGGATTTGATCACTTGTATGCGGTTCTTAAGAGATTCTCTTATTTCCACATACTTCTCTTTGTTAGGGATCACCCCAACTTCCAATAATTTACTCAGCTTTGCCTCTTTCATTTGTGACCAAAATGAAAGACATATTTCCATTTCTTTCTGCTCTTTGGAAAGTGTGTTTTATTCTTTCTCAAGCTCTAATTTCAACTTGGATACTTGTCAAAAATATTTTTAACTTGTTCTTGATGCTTTGTGATACGGTTTGCCACCTGAACTCGTTTTCCCTCCAATTCAGAGAAATACATTATCCACTTATCAAATGAACTATCAAAAGTCTCATCTTCAATAGCCTTAGCCAATTTGAAAGTGGGAAGTTCTAATGTGATTGGAATTTTAGCATTCAACCTATACAAGAGTTGAAAAGGATACATGCCAATTGCACGCTTTGGATTTATCCTATCTGCCCACAATGCATCATACAAAGCTTTGTGCCACAAACGTTGATTCTCATCTACAAGCTTGTGAATTATAGTCACCAAATTTTTATTACTAGATTCAGCCTGGCCATTACCTTGCAGGTAATAGTCGGATGAATGAGACAATGTTATGCTATGCTCAAAACAGAACTCAGTTATCTCTCTTGACGAGAAAGAAAAAGCATTGTTAGCAACAATTTTGTTCGACACACCAAACCTGGAAATGATGTTTTCCTTCAAGAAACTACATACAACCTCAGAAGTAGCATTCTTAACCAGAATTGCTTCCACCCACTTGGTGAAGTAGTCGGTTGTAGTTAGGACATAGGTGTGTCCCACACTTGAAGGTGGATTTACCGCACTGATGAAATCAATTCCCCACTACTAAAAGGGTTCTTCAATGACAACTGGTTTCAAAGGCAAAGCTTCCTACTTTGGTTTACCTACGAACTACTGACACAACTCACATTTACGCACCCAAGAGTACACATCCTGAAGGAGTGTAGACCAATAATACTTTTCTCTCAGGATCTTGTGAGCGGTAACTAGCACTAAAAAATTTCCTCCACATGCTAAGTCATGATATGACTTCAATAATATTTCTTGTTTTTCTTCATCAACACAATGCAAGAAAGTTCCATCCAATGCATGCTTGTACAAACCATTGTCTCACAAGACAAAATTTTCTAACTTCAATTTGATGGTTCTTTTCTCCTTTGGAGTCAAATGATCAAGACATTCCCCATAAGTAAGAAAATGGGCAATGTTGGAATACCACTCATTAGTAGTATTGACGAATAACACCATTAGAAGTTCATTTGGATCTACCTCCTCAGTCTCTGAAACTTCTCCATAAGGATTATTTTCAGAAATGAGCTGACATAAACCTTGACCACATATAAGCTTGGTAGGCTGGATGTCCATGTTGTATTCTTGAATCTTGGAAATCCAATTGCCTCTTTTCTTCCCAAACTCCTGATGCATCAAGATGGACTTAACAATTGAATCTGGAACCAAAACTTTAACATGGCTATTAAGAATGTAGAACCAGAAATGTTTAACAACCTTAACCGCAAAAAAAGCATTTTTTTCCATTTGGGAATATTTCAATTCATAATTTTTTAGAGGAAAACTCATGAATGCAATTGAGGATTCAAAACCCTCACTATTCTCTTGTACCAAAATTGTTGAAAGTGTATGCTTAGAAGCATAACTATACATGATGAATTACTTCATGTAGTCTGGGCAGACTAACACTGGCGCATGAGTAATAGCCTCTTTGATATCATTGAACACAACTTTTCCTTCTGTTGTCCAATGAAAAGTGGTAGTACCTTTCATCATATTAACAATATGACTAGTCTTTTCTATAAAAAACGGAAGGAATCTTTGCAGAAAATTCACCTTTCCAAAGAAAGAATGAACAACTTGATTGAAAAGTAAGTGATTTGATACTCTTGACTCTTTCTGAGAGATACCTTTTGTGGACACTACGTGACCAAGAAGCTTACCTTCTATAACCCCAAAAAATTGACTTCTTGGGATTCAAGGAAATACTATGTTGTCAACATCTCTCTAGGGTTTGCTTCAAATGATAAAAATGTTCATGACGTTTCTTAGAAAAAACTATAAGATCATCAAGGCATACCACAATGAACTTAGCTAGCACATCACGAAAAGCCAAGTCCATAGCTTGTTGAAATGTGGTGCCATTATTGATAAGACCAAAAGGCATTCTGTGATATGCAAAGGTACCCCATGGCGTTGTAAAGGATGGCTTGTGCTGATCACTTGAATTGACTTCAATTTGGTTGTAACTAGAAAAACCATCCAGCATGGAGAGCATTTTGGATCCGGTCATAGTTTGAAGAAGCCGATCCATTACTGGAAGAGGATAATTATCCTTGAGCGACAATTGATTTAGATTTCAAAAATCCACACAAATATGGATCTCGCCATTCTTGTTACGAATGGGAACAATATTTTCTATCCATGTTGAATGATGGATAGGGAATATAATTCAGGTGTTCAACATCTTTTGAACCTCCACAAGGATCATTCCAAAAATATTTGGGTTATATTTCCTTTGCTTTTTTTTATAAGGCAATGCTCCACTCTTAAGTGAAATTTCATGCTGCACCTCCTTTGGTTGGAAAGATTTTAGATCTTCAAATGAATATGCCAAGACATCCATATATTCTCGTAACAACTTAGCAAACTTCTTTCTTTCTTCAATTGTGCAACACTTACCAATGTTTACCATCTTAGGATCTACTTCAGTTCCTAAGTTAATTTGTTCAACCTCATTAGATGAATCCAAATTTCAGAGTTGTTTCTTGACATAGCGATCATGCTTATAAAAAATTTTCTTAAGGGATACCAACCCCTTAGGAATTTTATTCCCTTTGATTTGTAGGAACTCTTCGCTTGTAACTGGATCTATATCATAAATGGATTCTCAATGTGGAGAATCACTTCCTTCAAAGTACGATTCATCAATTTTTTTTGCCTTTTCCAAAAAGGAAACAATTTGATTAGTGTCATTAAAAATCTACTAGTTATCTAAATTGTTAGGAACACTTGGGCGGAAGACCAACTCAATGGTATAGGTAGAACCATGAAAATATTTATGCGATATCAAGAGTGTGGCTAAAATTGCTAAAGAATCAACTCTATCATTGTATTCCCTTGGAACTACAAAAATGTCAAAAGCATCAAATTCTTCAATGCAATCCCAAACAATATTGCAATAATGCCTTATTTTGCCATTTTTTTTTATAAAAATTCCTTACCTAAAAAACTATCAACTCAGAATCACCTTGTGCATGAAGATTCTTGATACCTTTCTTACGTGCAACTTGCATTCCTAATAACAAAGCTTCATATTCAACAGTGTTATTAGTGTTATCAAACTATAATTTGAAAGAGAAAGGAAAAGTTTTTCCTTTGGGGGAAATAAAAAACAATTCCAGCTCCAAAACCGGTAGAAGAACAACTTCCATCAAACTCAAATAGCCAAACACCATTTGGATTGCCAAGAGCGACAATATTAAAATTCATAGCTTCATCATCTGATGAAGCTTCATGATTTGAGATTGAAAAATTATCTGATGATGACCCATTTGTTTAAAAAGAATCAACACTCTCCAACTCATGTCTTGTTGAAGATTCAACAACTTCTTCTGTTTGTAAATAATATGTTCCAACACCTAAAAAATCAAATAGAATTTGAGCCCTTGAATCATTGGATTGTGTTACTGAGAATTTTGACTCCCTTTCAAGAATCAATTTCTGCATTACGCCTTTCACAAGTATCCTAGCTTCAAACATGTCCATGTTTAGCTCACCTCCAACATCTTTACCAAAATTACGTCTAAGGAGAATTCCATAAGACATTGGCACATCAACTACTAGAATTGCCATCTTGATCTTCTTTAATGCATACTGTACATCTTTGATTTGTCCAATTAGAGGTACTTTCCTGTTCTCCATGGAAAAACAACAGCTAAATTTTTTTGTTAGGTCCAAACCCAAGGTAGTAGCTACTTTGGCTAGCATCACATTGTCTAATGCACCAGAATCTATGACACAATTGCTTAACTTAAAGCCATTAACAAGTAAATACATAAAGAATGGATCAATATGTCCAGAGGCAGTTGAAGGAGTAGAAACAAGGTTGTTCTGTGGTGTCTTGGGCTTTGGGGCAACAGGCATATCAGGAGATGTTCATCCTTACTTGGAGTAATTCCTTTATCCTTTACGAACTTGACAAGCCTGTCAAATTGGTTAGGATTCGCTTTGATGTATTTAGCTTCTGACATTTGGATCTTTGTTTTCTTGGCATGATCAATGATTTCAAAAGCTTGGAAAGAATTTTGTAAAGTGGATGTGGTAACTTCACTGATAGGTTTAACAAAAGGTACACTAGTCTTAGGAACCTAGAGATTGGATTTTGGAACAACAGGAACTGATAGAGGGGGACAAGGAGCACTTACTTGTTTATTTGCTACATTTTTTGGTTGTCAAGGCAAAGGAGACCCTCTTTTTTCAATGGTAACTGGTGGCTTCTCCTTTGTCGGTGTAGCAGTAGCTTGAGTTTGATCAAGCTGATTTTGTTGTTGCCGCGTAAAGATAGCATATGCATCTGTCACTAAGTCCTCATCATCAGATTCATTTTCCATTTGCAAATAACCAATATTGGAGTCGCCAGTTGATTCCATTTCTTCATGTTGAAAGAGATCAATGCTTTCTTCCGTGGGATAATCTGGCTGTGCATATTCATCTTGTTCAGCCTCATAGTATCCCACTACAGTTTTAGTAGGTGGAGCTTCAAGTGCGAGCCTTCCTTGTGGCATTGGAAGATGATTCTAATTTCTATTTCCACCATAGCTAGGAAAAGTTCTTCTTGGAACATCCTTATAAGTATTATTGTTGGAAACATTCTTTTTCAAAGCCAAGATTTTGTTTGCCAACCTTTGAACCATGGGATCAACAAAATTAGAATTAGCATTAGAAGCTGAAGATCCTGACACTTGCATTTTCTTGTTGTTGTTGGTATTCATTCTTATTTCTCCAACAAGGATCATGCCATCTTCAAGATTGGTAGCTAATTGTTGAGTTGCTTCAACATTGGTGAGAGCTTCCCTACGCAAGAGAAAACTCTTTAGGGAGTTACGTATTGATGAAGAAACACTTTAAATTATGATCTGTTGGCTTGCCACCACTGGGATCCTTGTCACTAGCTTATTAAACTTAGCCACAAACTCACACATGGGTTCATGGGCCTCTTTTCACATGGTTGTAAGCTGCACCAATAAGGTGTGTGTGTCTTCAATAGGTTTGAAACTTTCTTCAAACTTGGTGCGAAGAGTGTTCCAATTAGTGACCGAAGTAGCTAGAAGAGTATAAAACCATTCAACAACAAATCCTTGTAGAGGTTCGATGAACAGTCTCACAACAACGTCTTCATGCTCCACGCCAAGAACACCACAAACAATGAAAAATGCAATAATGTGTTCATCGGGATGTTGTTTTCCATCACCTAGAAACTTTGGAATATGCTTTCTTAAGACGTGGAATTTCATGTAGAGGTGCAGCCAAACTGAGGGGACCGAAAGAATTTCCCCAAGGTCCCGTAGGTGGTGCAACTATGATATGTTGCACAATAGGTACTTGAACTGGAACTTTATGGAAAATAGAAGACTCACTCAAAAGAGGAGATCTTAGTCTTCGTGGAGGATAACTTGTGGTGCACTGCAACGGTGACCTTGCTCGCAGAAGAACAGGAAGGATGTTATGTTGTAAAGATTCAAAAAATGGATCCACAACTCCTTGAGCCCTCAAACCTCATGTATATCTTATACCGGCTAGAATGTAGATGGAAAAAAGAGAGATATTAAAAATAACAGTACATAGGATCACAATAAGATATTGGAAAGCTTATTCACTTCAATCAAAAGTGTGAGGCTTCAATTGTGTGTGTTGTTCCCCAACAAAATCACCAAAAAACTATTTTTTGTGTAGGAGCGTTGAAAATCAATGCTCCTACATCTTGAGAAGTCAATTTGCATGTAGTAGCACTGAAAAACAATGCTCCTACATGCATTCAGTACTTTGGAAAGTAAAAGTGTTAGGGCGCTAAAAATTAGTGCTAATGCATATGTGGGAAGGATTACTTCATGCTTGAGCATTGAAAAACACTGCTTGAGCATGTATTGCTTGATGTGAGTCAATGTGTACAAGTGTACTTTTTCACCGCTTCAACATTTGAGAGGAAAGACACTCCATGTAGGAGCGGTGATTTTCACCACTCCTGCATCTTAGTGTTAGAGAAAAACTTCGGTGTAATAACGGGTATTTTCACTGCTTTGAGAAGTGGGGGAAGATCTAACAATGTTTGAGTGGTGAAAAATCCCACTTGAACATGTGAGAAGAATGATGATATGGAAACATTGAAGCTTCATCATTTCAATTTGCTAAAACTAAAATTTTTACTGCTTAGATAGTATGGGAAAACTTGGTGGAAAAGCATCACAAAAAGATGCACAAAGATAAGTAAAATGCATAGGGAAAAAATACCTAGAGCAACGGGCAAAACAATGATACAAAGAAAGGCATGGCACATTTTTAAAGCAAAAACTAACAAACCCTAACAAAGGAAACATAATGAGCAGGGTTTATTAAAATAAACAGAGTAACAAAAACCAAACTCCACAAACCCTAACAAAGATAATGTATGAGTAAGGCTTGTAAAATAATCGAAGTTTCGAAAGAAAAGAGAAGGAAAAACCACAACAAAAAATCTTGAAAGATAAAAATGTACCTGTGAAAATGCAAAACCCTAGTTTAGATGCTTGAAAAATCTTCAAACACAAGTCCACTGGAGGTTGGGAAATGATTAGCATGAGGAGGAAGAGAGAATGGTGAATTAGAATGAGGATAGATAACCTAAAACAACTTTATTAAGTCATTAGAAAAAGATCATTAATGCAACTCAAGTTGCATTAATGATAGAGTACATTAAGGAGGGAACATGCACTAGTAGTGAAAATCACCGCTTGTGCATGTAAAAGACTTGTCAAAAGGAAGAATGCACTGGCGGTGATTTTCATTGCTTGTGCATTAAGGGCTGAGTGTAAAGTGTAGGAGCGGTGATTTTCACCGCTCCAACACTTGGAGATGTTTTTTCAAACATAAGGCTCATGTAGGAGCGCTAAAAATCAACGCTCCGACATGAGTGAAAAATTGACTAACTCCCAAGGAGTGGGGATTGACAAAAATATTTGTTTCAAAGATCTTTGAAAGACGAACGAGGGGAAACACTCAAATGGACTATTTGAGGTTTTGGACTATGCATCGAGGTGAATCAAAATTTTCTTTGTTTTGCATGCTTGAATTACACAAAACTATGAAACATACGAGTTTCATAGGGTGCTATCCCATGAATGGAGCGTTGCTAGATTCGAGGATAATAGGTTGAATGCAATAACACTTTTGATAAGATTAAGCCAAAAACTACTTCGCTGAAAAAAAGAGATGGTTTCCTCTTCTGTGGATGGTCATGGCTTTTGGGTACCCAAGGGTGCTCTGTCTACCAAATCAAATTTTCCTGTAGAGAATACCATGTTATGGCACCAAAGGCTTGGCCACATTGGAGAGAAGGGTTTAAAAGCCCTGAAAAATAAGAACCTCATTAAGGGGTTGAATGATTGCAATCTAGAGTTTGATTTCTATGAGCATTGTATTTATAGCAAACAAAACCACGTTCAGTTTTAATCATCTTCTCATAAGTCTTCATATATCTTGGATTTGATTCATTATGATGTATTTGGTCTTGTTGATGTTTCTTCTATTGGTAAATCAGTTTATTATGTTACTTTTATTGACGATTTCAATAGGAGGACATGGGTGTATTTTTTAAAGAGTAAATCTGAAGTTTTCAATTGTTTCAAGGAGTTTAAGGCTAGAAACTCAAACTGGAAATAAAATTAAATGTTTGAGAACTGATAATGGCAGTGAGTATTGTTTTGCATAATTTGACAGATTCTGTACAGATTGCAGGATTAAAAGATAAAAGATAACTCTGTATTCTCAGTAGCAGAATGGAGTTGTAGAAGAATGAACAAAATGTTGATGGAGAAGGCTTGGAGCATGTTGAGTGGAGTTGATCTAGATTTTTTTTTTTGGGTTGAAGCTATTGCCACTGCTTGTTATTTAATAAATAGATATCCTACATCAACAGTTGTTGATAAAATGCCAATGGAGTGTGGTCGGGGAAAAATCCTTCACTTAGAAATCTAAGAGTTTTTGGTTGTGAGGCATATGCACATGTGCCTAAGGAGAAGAGAAAAAAATTGGTTTCTAAGGCTATCAAATGTATCTTCATCGGCTACAACTATGGTGTGAAAGGATACAAGCTTTGGGACCCTGTTGCACAAAAGGTAATTTATTCTAGAAGTGTTATTTTTAGAGAGATTAAATCTTCTCCTATTACTTTTCAACTAGAATAGAATAAATAAATTGAATAGAAAAAGGATGTGGTTCAACTTACTTCTACGCCTAAAGAAGTTGAATCAAGAACCTAAAATAAACAAGAAGTTGAGGAGAGCTCATCAAGCTCTGAATCTTCAGAAGAGGAAGAAGAGGATGAAGAAGTGGAAGAACCTCCACCTCAGCTTGTTCAAAGGTCTACAAGGCAAAGGTAATCACCACAAAGGTATGGGTATTCACCTGATGATTGAAAGTGTATATTTGCTTTGAGTACTAATGTTGATGAACCGAGATATGTGCAAAAGGCTTTGGGTATGAATGATGTATTCCTGGAAAATAGCCATGGATGAAGAGATGTAAGCTCTTAAAAGGAATGATACATGGGACCCTATACTGTTCCTAAAGGTCAAAAACCTATTGGATGTAAATGAGTGTTTAAGGAAAATATTGGTTCAGATGGAAATGTTGAAAAGTATAAGGCACTGCTAGTTGTGAAGGGATACTCTCAAGTTGAGGGTATTGATTATGGTGAGATATTTTCTCTTGTTGCTAAAATGACATCCATTTAGTTTTTATTATCTATTGTAGCATCTTATGATCTAGAGGTGGAACAAATGGATGTGAAAACTGTGTTCCTTCATGGTCATTTGGAGGAAGAAATTTATATGACACAGCTAGAGCACTATGTACTAAAAGGTAAAAGCAAGTTGGTTTGTAAGTTAAAAA
>VDFB02145411.1:0-13535 GCA_007258455.2 Sequoia sempervirens
TCTTCTTCCTCTTCTACATCACCTACAGACCTTCTTCCTCTCCTTCATCCTCACTTTCCTCCCTCGGGTTTAACCCTCTTCTCAACTGCTCTTGTAACGCATCAACCTGTCTCTGGAGGGCTGCCAGTGCATCTCTTCCACCAGCATTTCTGCCACCTCGACCACCTCTGACACCACCATGCCTACCAGGCACCACTCTTGGAGGCATCTTTCTTGACCTTGACCCACAACCACGGTCCTGGTGCAAACTGCCTCACGATCGGCGATCTGTCCACACACTCAAGAAAACCTGCTCTGATACCACTTGATGAGGGCGCAAACCCGAGACACAGAAAATAACCCACAAACTAGAGAATAATTTTATTATTTATAAAATAGAGCTTCTTACATGTAGAGGATCTCAAATCCCTAGTTCTTATAGCACATGCAAGTTACAGAAAGCTACAGAATAACCCTTTCGCAATATGCGAGCTTGTCCCCAAAAAGTTACCCCAAAAATTAGAAAACCCACCCATAAATAGAGCTCCTCATTTGTTTGGAGCCAAAACAACATTCAATTTGAGTTTAGGTGGTTTGGCACCAAAAATTTACAACATGAAGTTCAAATTTCAAAAGAGCATTTGCAATGATATCTTCTAGAAAGTGCGCCAACTTCGTGGGGTCATAACTTTTGATCCAAGACTCTGATTCGCGAACCGTTCGAACCGTTGGAAAGGTCTCGAAGTCAAGAACGCACTCAAAATTTGCTACGCCAATTTTTGGAAAGTTTTGAGGCCATTCTGGAAGCTCTAAGTGCCTCAAATCCCACTTGAAAGATTTTCAGGTGCAAATCTGGGAAACTAAAACTGTAATATCTTTCAACCCAGGAACCGAAATGAAAAACTAGAAATTGGGAATTTCATTATGACGAAAAGGGTATCCAAAAATATAAAAACGTCTAAAAACTGAGAAACTTGAAATTTAACTATTTTTGGGTGATGCAAGATTGCCCTTACACCACTGGATGCTCCTGCATCAAATTTTTTCAAGTTAAAATACATAAATGTACATGTGTATAATTAAAACAATATGTAATATCCCAAACCCAAAATGATCAATATTTTTTTTCTTTGCTCAATTTGATGGACTTCATTTTATCAAACCGGGGTTAATATGTTTGTGGGATATATTATCATTCATTGGTAATGTATTTGTAGAAATGAATGAACAGATTCTTCATAGCATTAGCCCTTATTAAAGAATATAAACCTTACAATTTTTTCCACAGTTTGGAACAGAGTTATAATAACATTTTCTTTCTACAGTTCTAAAGATACCTGCTCCATAATTTTCTCTCAGATATATCAAAGGTGAATATATCAATAATTACATTTCAGATATACTCATACTCAAGCTCATTGTTTGCACTTATATGAGTAGACTGGTATGATTCTTAATAAGACTCCTTGATCAAAATAAAGCAGAGCATTGCAAATTCACAGTGATCACAAATTACAAGACAAAACCAATATTCTCATATGATGCAGGAAATTGCATTTGAAAAGGTCAATTGCACAAACATACTCGAGCCTTAATAAACTTCAATCAATACATACTATATATATGATCGTTCATAGCTAATGACAATCCACAAGTATATGATGTAATATTTAAATATTAAACTGACCTATAATATCATAACAGAGATCGAACAATCCTAAGATATGCATTATTGTTCTATTGAATGAATTCCCTGACTCCTCATGCAAGTTTGATGGATGATAAAGGCAACACTAAAGACAATATGCACTAGATATATATGATGTGATTCCAATACAGTGATTTGTCTCCTCATAGAGACTCGATACATATGAAGATGCTCAATCTCATACAATTTGCTTGCTTGATGACCAATTGATGTTAATAGAGGCTGTGTTCATAACGCACTACTTGAGTCCTACGATACTTTTATATTTCTATAGACTGACGATTCAAAAATTTTGATCAACAATATAAAGGTCTGATTCTCTGTCTTCACCCAACAAGCACAATACAATGATGGCAGTGATTAATAACTATTCACATTTCTTTAATAATATCGGCTCTTTCAAAATTCAATCAACCTCCTTATGGATTGCTATGATTTGTCTCCCAAGACTTTGTCTTATTCACCTTTTATCTGTATCAAGCAGGTCTCAATAGCATGATGAAAGCTGACCCAAGGTGAAAGCTCCTTAATTTTTCTTTATTCCTTCACATGACTTGGTTATTCTAATACTATAATAAAATTTACTCCTTGATTTGTCTCTATAATTCTTGACTCTTTAGTTGTTGTGTCCTTTGCTATGTGATGCAACTCGATAACTCAAATATTTACATAATAAACTCTTCCTACCATTTTATGAAATCTTTAGAATTAATCTTATCTGGTTCATTGTCTTCACATGCTTATATGATGACTCTGTGGTTGTAAAGGGAATTGGCCTTTGAATTAAGTGATAATAATTGACTCTTCTTTATTTCTAGCAATTCCTCCATAAGTTGCAATGTGAATTGTCTTCTATTGGCAACAACTATATTAAAATGGCTATAAATGACTACGATTTGTCTTTTTCCAGAAAATGAAAACCAAGAATTGAATACCAATGGTAGTGATATAATATATAATAAATATTATAGCTAATATATATCAATTGAACCTAGAATTTTCTTCTTCACAAAAGACTCACGAAATTTCTTCACCAATTGTTCTTCACAACTGATAATCTTGAAACTCCTGAATTTGAAACCAATAAGCCCAAATGTGAACTCTGTAGTCCACCTTTTTAAAGAGCTAGGTTTTCATCCAACTCTCTTAATTTGTTGAAGGTTTTCATCTCCAAAGATTAACTTGAATCAAGGATTCAAGCTTTTGGATAAAGCATAAGAAAAATAAATTCAATAATGGATGCCCAAATGCTTTTCCCTCAACTCATTTTAAATGCTCCAAGGAATCTTCTAGGAGAATCCAACTCACAACTAACTCCATCTTCTAGAAGGAAATTACTAAATAAAGTGACCTTTCTAATATTTTATTACTTCCACTTTATTTTAATTAAAATAATTAATTAAAGTCATGCTTTTGAAATAATATTAATTTTCAGACAACTTAAATTAATTAAATCACTTTATCAATAATTTGGGAACATTACAATCCTCCCTTCCTGGAGATTTCTTGTCCCAAGCAATCGATATCTACATACCCAACACCAACTTCCAAGATCCCATATCAGTCTCAAAAATTTGCAAATGTTGCTATCTGAAACACTATGTTGCACTACTCTGATTAACATGCTTTCCAAATCCCCATATGGATGATGACTTATGATTGGAAGTAAAAACATCATGCAACATGTAAAACCATTTACCTCATCATGCAAAAAACAATCCTCCATCCCCTTGATAGTCACTACACCTAGAGAACCATCTACTAAAACTTCTAGGAACTCAACCAAATCTTCATCCTTTGTTGGTAGTCCATTGCTAATTGCTAAATCTTCATGTAGTAGATTTGTCATGATTGGTTTGGAAACCTTCATGTTCGTATCTTCTTCAATCTTCATTTGCTCCTCATTTGTAGATGCCTTGCAATATTCAAGCATAAATGAGGGAATGGCATTGCAATCAACCAAAGGAGCACCAATAGAAACCACACTTTCATAAGGTTTATCAAATACAATCTTTATATTATCAACATAAAAACTTCCACACACCTTCCTTGTGGAAGCATCAAGTGGTTCTCTTTCCTTTATCATTATGAAAATCATTCTTTGGATCCTTTCTTGTTGATTTAGCAAACTTCACATCTGTTGATTATTCCTTCTCAACATCAATACATTCTACTTCCTTGATAAGAGAACTTGAGGCACTAACTTCATCCTCAATGTTCAATTCTTTTCCATCAGGAACAACCTCCTCTTCTGTGACTATTTTCTCTTCTTCAAACCTATTTTCCTTTTTACCTTTGCATGAGAAGCAAAGTTTTGTCTTCTCATTTGGTTCTTGCTCATATTAGGAGGTCCTATAACTTGTAAACCTGAGGTAATTAACTCCTCTTCAATCAACTGATTTTTTCTCATTTTTGGTTCACTTGTGGGCTGGTCAATAAATTTTGACTCACCAAGTCTCTCATTCTTGTTTTGTGATGTAGATTATCTTGAAATGGAATCTAAAAACAACTATAAGCTATGACCTAATCTTTGTTGTGAAAGCATAAGTTCTTGTTGGAGAATATTAAAGATGCCCTCAAGACTTGGCTGTCCACATTTCTTTGATTTTCTTTTTTGCTTGCTATAATCGCTCTGATACTCCTTCTAGCAGATGAAGGAGAGATCATTTCTAACCTCTTATGGAAGTGAAAGGTACCCTTTATAAGCAATCATTACATCATCGACTATGGAACCCATGATTCACCACTGTATCAAACAAACTAACCCTTTAGGCTGGTAGGATACAAGCTTTGATACCACTATAATATCCTGAACCCAAAGTGATCGATATTTTTTCTCTTCGCTCAGTTTGATAGACTTTGTTTTATCAAACTGGGGTTAATATGTTTGTGGGATATATTATCATTCACTGGTAACATATTTGCAAAAATGAATAGTAATAGATTCTTCATAGCATTAACCCTTAGTAAAGGATATAAACCTTACAATTTTTGCCACAATTTGGAACAAAGTTATAATAACATTTTCTTTCTATTGTTCTAAAGATTCCTGCTCCACAATTTTCCCTTAAATATATCAAAGGTGAATATACCAATAATTGCATTTCAAATATACTCATACTTAGGCTCAGTGTTTGTTTTATATGAGTAGACTGGTATGATTCTTAATAAGACTCCTTGATCAAAATAAAGCAGAGCATTGCAATTCACAGTGATCACAAATTACAAGACAAAACCAATATTCTCATATGATGCAGGAAATTGCATTTTAAAAGTTCAATTGCACAAACATACCCGAGCCTTAATAAAATTTAATCAATACATACTATATATATGATCGTTCATAGCTAATGAAAATCCATAGGTATATGATGTAATATTTAAATATTAAACTGACCTATAATATCATAATAGAGATTGAACAATCCTAAGATATGCATTACTATTCCACCAAATGAAGACCCCAACTCCTTGTGCAAGTTTGACAGATGATAAAGGCAACACCAAAGACAATATGCACCAGATATATATGATGTGATTCTAATACTATGATTTGTCTCCTCATAGAGACTCGATACATATGAAGATGCTCAAGCTCATACAATCTGCTTGCTCGATGACCAATTGATATTAATAGAAATTGTGTTTATAACCCGCTACTTGAGTCCTACGATACTATATTTTTCCATAGATCGGTGACTCGGAAGTTTTGATCAACAATATTGGTGCAGGGGAACCATATCACCTAGTTGCAAATTCCTATGTTTAGTAGTTCAATGCTTTATTATATTAAAATGAGTCAATACATTTCATTTGTAAGCCTAAAAAGGAAAATATAAGATTATATGTAATGGAGTCATGAAGGTAGAGTCATAAAGTTTCAAGTTTATGAGTTGCATTAAGCAACATACTTGTAATCTCAATGGTTACATGCTTTTAAAAGGTGGTTGTTTAGTAGTTAAGGGAATTGGTTGGATTAAGAAGGTTGAAAGTTTTTATAAAATCCTTGGGGAAGCCTGAGCAAAGGTTTTTGAAGCCAAGATAATACAATAAACTTGAAGAATTTATGTTTTATTGTTGTTTTTCACTGTATTTTCAGTATTCCCTAACTGCGTGTAGGCCGTATAGGCTTCCAATGTATTGATTTCTCATTTGAATTTGTAGTTAGATGTTGTAACTTTCATTTGGTGTTGTGACAGGGGATTGTTTAAACTTTTAAGGCTTTGAATCTTCAAAAATCTCATACCGGGTTTTCAACTGTCCCAAGGGTTTTGAAGCCATTGCAATGCCTTAAACATCATCCCACATATTGTATTTGATTTTAAATCAGTGGGATGATGTATTTGGATGTATTGAATGACACTTTAGAGGTAGGAGGCGTGTAGGAATGGTTTCTTGGCTTGAAGCATGGAAGGAAGGGCTGGAAATGTGTGATTTTTCTTATAAAGATGATGGTTCAGACCTAAGAATTGAAGAGAACATTGTCAAAGGCCTAATGAGTATTCTATAAGCATGAGAGGGCCTATTTAGAGATATCTGATTAGTTGGTTTGATCAAGAGTGGCTGGGAATGTGGAAATACAATAAGGGAGTCCTAAAACCCTAGTTCTTTAGGCTTAAAGGAGGGTTTTGGAATTAGGGGCCTATTTGAGCATGTATGGTCCTAAGACACAAAAATCCTTTGTTTTGAAACACAAGTAGAAAATTTTTTTGGGTTTGGAATTCTGGTGTGTGGATCTAAGGGTGGTCTCTTTGGAAAAGTGGCTTAATTGGAGGCTTAAAAATGTGAAAAATCTAAGTTTGAGGAATTTGGTCCAAAAGAGTTGCACTTGGTTCTCTGATATGTTGAATAAACCTGAAATGGGTACCTGGATCCAAGTTTTTTTTCTTAGGTGTTTTGGAAAAAAATTCTCAAAATCTTGAAAAACAAGTTTTCCACTACTACAAGGAAAACTAGTGACCACAGGTGAGTTTTGGGGATTTTGTTGAATCTGACTTAGAGAATGAATTCAAATGGTTAAATTTTTATCATATGCATGCTGAGGGACTTTTTCAGGGCCTAGGGGAAGATTTTTAGTTGTTTTGCAAGATTGAAGGGTTGAGACCCTTGAGGGTGAGTTGATGCCTAACAAGTTGAAAAATTTGTAAAGGATAGTTCTTTGCTTTAAGATTGATATTTCCATTGTTGAGATTGATCTTCACCTTGGCTCTACATAAAATATAAAGGCCTGATTCTATCTCTTCACCCAACAATCACAATACAATGATGGCAATGATAAATAACTATTCACATTTCTTTAATAATGTCGATTCCTTTAGAATTCAATCAACCTCTTTATGGATTGCTATGATTCGTCTCCCAAGACTTTGTCTTATTCACCTTTTATCTGTATCAAGTAAGTCCTGATAGCATGATGAAAGCCAATCCAAGACAAAAGCTCCTTAATTTATGTTTATTCCTTCACATGACTTGGTTATTCTGATAAACTATAATAAAATAGACTCCTTGATTTGTCTCTATAATTCCTGACTTTTTAGCTGCTTTACCCTTTGTTGTGTGATGTAGCTTGATAAATCAAATATTTACACAATAAACTCTTCCTACCATTTTATGAAATATTAAGAATTTGTCTTATTTGGTTCCTTTTCTTCACATGTTGATTTGATGGCTTTGTGGCTATCAAGGAAATTGGCCTTCAAATTAAGTGATAATAATCTACTCTTCTTTATTTACGGCTATTCCTCCATAAGCTTCAATGTGAATTATCTTCTATTGGAAACAACTATATTAAAATGACTATAAATGAATATGATTTGTCTTTTTCCAGAAAACAATAGCCAAGAATTGAATAGCAATGGTAGCGATATAATATATAAGAAATATTATAGCTAATATATATCGATTGAACCTAGAAATTTTGTCTTCACAAAAGACAAAAAAAATCTTCACCAATTTCTCTTCATAGTTGATAATCTTGAAACTCCCGAATTTGAAACCAATAAGCCCAAATGTGAACTCTGTAGTGAATCCACCTTTCTAAAGAGCTAGGTTCTCATCCAACTCTCTCTCAATTTGCTGAAGGTTTTCATCTCCAAAGATTAACCTGAATCAAGGATTCAAACTTCTGCATAAATCTTAAGAAAAATAAATTCAACAATGGATGCCCAAATGCTTTGCCCTCAACTCCTTTTAAAGGCTCCAAGGAATCTTCTAGGAGAAGCCAACTCACAACTAACTCCATCTTCTAGAAGAAACTTACTAAATAAAGTGACCTTTCTAATATTTTATTACTTCCACTTTATTTTAATTAAAATAATTAATTAAAGTCATCCTTTTGAAATAATATTAAGTTTTGGACAACTTAAATTAATTAGATCACTTTATCAATAATTTGGGGACATTACACAATAATAATCCATAAAATACTAAAATTACGAAAGTCCATGAAACAATAAAACATATGTATATATTCTCTAAGTTCATATGTAGAGTCCATGAAATACTATAACATATATATAGATCTAGTCCATGAAATACTAAAACATGTATATAGAGTCCATTTAATGTATTGAAACGTATAAAGATCTAGTCCATGTGTGGAATGTACTAAAATATATATATCTCTAGTCCATGTGAAATGTACTAAAGCATGAATATGTACATGAGATCTAACTCCTATCATCCCTAAAATCAAGAGACCTCTTCAATCCACATGAACTAGGATGATCTGAATCACTCTATACAAGAGAAAGAAACTTGAAATCAATTTCAAAATGATTTAATTCAATTCAATTTATAAAATCATGAAAATTACCATATAAGGCTACTCATCTCCTCTGATGTCCTTCTTTGCATGTGCTACTATAGGTGTTATGGGCAGGTTGGGACTTGTCTCATGCTATAGAAGAAAAAGAAAAACACATGAACACATATTCAATTTAAATTTACTTTAAGTCATTCACAATTTATAATAATTGATTTTAAATATAATCAAAAATTTAAATTATTGTATGAGGCTATTCATCTCCTCTGACGTCCTACTCTTCATGTGATGCTATAGGTGCTATGAGTAGGTTGGGACCTGTCTCATGCTATAGAAGAAAAATAAACACATGAGCATATATTCAATTAAAATTTACTTTGTCATTCACAATGTATAATAATTGATTTTAAATATAATCAAAATTCTAAATTACGCTGATTTTTGCTCATCTCTCCCCACATGTTGCATGACATCATCAAGACAAAAATTATCACTAACAAGGTCCTACAAGGTAAAATAAAGCACATGTGTACAAATTAGGTTAAAACATATATATTCAAGTACCGATTTTTGTTTTAATCTATTTAAAATACCTACAAATTGTGCACAATTTTTTTTTAAACAACCTAAAATGTAGTTGACTCTTGAAATTGTCCTAGATCAATAGGGTGCACAATACCCATCCTGATGGTGGTGTCAACCTACATAGAAACATATTTTTAATATAAGTACATGCACGTTTGATATAGTGAATTCAAAATACAAATTTCTAAGTATAGTTTTTTAAAATAGTATGCATACATTGAGTGGCTCATGCGACACATCTAACAATAGAGGAGCACTTACCACACCCTCTGGTGGATTCAACATGGAAGTCAGATGACCTTCATGAACCAACATAAATATTTAACACATGTTCATGACTAAATTACAAATTAAAACCAAGTTAAAATTATTTAATATATTTAAAAAATCAATCAAAATACCCCAAATGGTGTATTGAGTTGCATTGGTGTCGACACAAAAAAAATAAATCAAATAAAGAGTTGATGTCCCTATGGCCGTCATCTACACCAAAAAATTTGATTGCTAAAATACTACATTTTTTAAAAATCTATTCACTAAAAATACGTGCTTAAAATTCACATAAATTCAACATGTATGTATATATATACCTATGTAGGATGATTTATAGGTTGATCATCAACACATAGATAATCTACATATGAAGTGATGTCATCGAATGCTCCACCTGTAACTGAAATGGATGCACCATGATCAAGGTCATAACATAATCAATTATAATTGGTACAAAAATGAGGCATCGATACATGTGGAGTGGTACTAGTACTAGCTCCCCCTGATGCTCCTCCATGGTCTCGGCTAGTAACCCCAACGACCATCTCAGTAGTATGTTCATTGAGGTTAGTAGAGAGAACACTCAATGCTCCTAATGTGGATACCACTACACGATACTGGATGGGTGTAGGTACAGTAGTAGAAGGAGGATCTATGAGAGGTTGAGTAGGCACAGGTTGTTGGGGATCAAATTGTGCCCCTAACTTCTATTGTGGCATGCAACCACTAATACCTTGGAATGATATGAAATCAAAATAATTGGGTTTCAAACCCATCACAAACTTTGCATATAATTTTCTCAAAAAATAAAGAGGAACCTCACAATTAGCACGTGGTGGATGATCAAATACCATCCACCATTGCTCCCAAAAATGCTCAACATCTAAGGATTCCTACAACACCTAATTGATATATTTTTTTGTTTGGTGGAATTGGTTGATTGGTGATGGGGTCAATGAAATATAAAGCTAAATGGGCTTTGGTGTTTTTTAGGTCAAGGATTTCCCTATAGGAGAGTCCATCTAAATAAAATCATCTTTTCTTCTCTCTCCACAAGTGATAACTATCTACGTACACATCAATAGACCTAACAACACACTAGGTGGGGAGATATAAATGCTTCATCTTGAATTGCATCAATTTTTTCTTGAATCCATGGATTTTATGCTGCCATTGATCCTAGCTCTCAAGCAAGCCTCGTCAGATCCTGAGGGTGGAGGTGGAGGGGGTGGAGGGTGTTGAGGTGGAGGGGGAAAAGGTGGGGGATCAAGAAAATACTTGACATCAAACTCATCCATGATGATCAAGGTGAACCTGCATATATATAAATACATGAACAAGTACAAAATTAACTTTCAAAAATCTATATATAAATTATAAATAAACATATTAAAAACTAGATATTATACATGTTGAGACATTAGAAGAAATATTTAAATTAAACGTATGACATGTTTAAAAGAAAAATTAGGATATATACACATGTACATCATTCAACTTGAGCATGTACAAATTTAAAAATTTAAGATCTAACTATGCAATTTTAATATATGTATACCAACAAACAAACTTAAAAGGTTCACAAAAAAGATAAATTTCTAGGTAAATTTAATCCCCTGAAGCCATTCTCTTAAAAATCCCCTTAATCCATGTCATCTTTTCTAGGTCCATAAACCATGCTAATGGAATAATTTTTTCCTAAGTCAAGTTTAATATATAATCTTTAACAAGATTGTAAAAACTTTGAGTATCTAACATTATACAAATTGATCAAATGTGAATGATCAATTTGACTATTATTAGTGGCTTGATCGGATTAATGACTATATTTCAGGTTGTACCATCTACATCCTCTTAGGACATGCCTTATAATATTTTACAAGATTGTAAAAACTTTGAGCATCTAACATTATACAAATTAATCAAATGTGAATGATCAATTTGACTATTATTAGTGGCTTGATGTGAGTAATGACTATATTTCAAGTTGTACCATGTACATCCTCTTAGGATGGGCCTTAAGCCATTTTCTTAAATCCCCTTAATCCATGTCATATTTCCACTATAAAAAAACACTAGAATTATTGATAGCTTATGCATCATTAGTATCATGCTTAGTTTTTGGGATTTGGCCATAAGTATATGGATCCATGGGTAAGGGGAAAATGTCAAAGTGATTATTATTTATTTTACACTCCATCAATGTTAGTGTAAAATTTAACACCCCTCAACCATCTTCACAATGAGTATTGGATGATAAAACTATGACTATATAAATTATAATTTTGTTGTGTCTATTGATGTTGAAATGAAAACAAGAATTTAAAATTAAGTAATAGATTAATCATGTGATGTGCTTACAGTAATATTTGATTCTCACCCTTGGTAATGTGTTTCTAGATGAATTGAATAATAAGTATCATGTAATATAAAATATCATAAAAAATATCTAAACTAATGTTACATAATTGATTGAAATTCTTTTTATAAATGAGAGTGTATTAGTATCAATGAATGGTTATTTATAAACTTTGAAAGCATATTGAATGATGTTATATGTTGGAAAGAAAATTTGATCTTAATGTTGAGTGATAATGAATTATAAAATTGTATAAATGGACTAAAAGATGCTTGTGGTTATGATGATAATGAAATTTATTTTATGTTTTTTAGAAGGAGAATGGTTTCATATACAATAGTTATGTGAAATTTCACTCAAACCAATTGATGAAAGAAAAGTTACTATACATACTTGGCGTGTATTGTGAATAATATGGACTATGTGGGTGTAATTGAGATCATGATATGAATTTTATGATCATCCCTTGAGAATGAGATGTGGTGTGTCTACCTTTGGAAAAATAAATAATTGTTTTGATTCAAGGTAAAAAAATGGGCTTTGAAGGGGCTTGGAATCCTTTACATCAAAAAGCAGCTGATAAAAGAAGATAACAACATAAAGCAATAATCAGCCCAACAACAACCAAACAAAAACCAAAAAATAGCCAAAAAGAAGGAGCCCAACCAACAACACTACAGATTGTTCAAAGTCTCCATAGCTTCCATTTCACTAGCAGCCAACTTTTGCACATTATCCACAACATCAGACACCTCAATACCCGAGTCCCCAACCTAAGATTTTATTTTGTTTCTAGTTCTGGCTCCTGGCCCACCCATTTTTACCTCACCACTCAAAACACTAGCTTTCACAACACCTTTCTTAGCAGCACACTCCACATCCATCAACTTACCCCCAACAACAATATCATCAGCAGACACATTCTCCTTTCTCTTTTTCACGACGGTCACAAGGGAGGTCACCTTGGTAGAGTCTGAGATAACTAAGACCTTAGAGGCATCTCCACCCTTCATCACAACATTACACAACTTATCAAATTTATCCTCAAGGGATAACATTCTACCTTCCAAATTTTGTTTCAGATTAATGGTTTCCTCCACCACAGTATTAGCCATAGTATTAAGAGAATTCATGAGATTATCAATATGTCTTTGGACAGAAGGGTCCTAAGCCTTACTAGAAAAATAAATAATTTTTATTGTGATGTGAAATATAGTTTTGTAGCCACATTTTCATGTTATTATTCTAGGTTAATTATTGTTGTTTCAGCCCCCTACCAATAACTAATTGATAGTGCACTTTTCATTTTACATATCCTATTTTTTAAAATGTATTTAGGAGGTAATTAATAACATATAATGACATCCTATTGTTAATGAATAACTATAAACTTACCATTTGATAAAATATTTATTTCTATTGATACTTGTGTATGGAATCCTATTGATAAATTTTATAAAAAGATTTAAAAAAATTGAAGGGACCAAAAACCTATTACAAGCGATGGTAAAATAGAAAAAAAAACCAAAAGAACCCAACAAAAAATAGGAAAGTTATATAATATTTAACATGGATGTAGTAAAATGGAGTTTTCGTTGGGTGGAGCTAATGCTGCGAATATGGATAGTGTTTTGGGTAAGGTAATTTCAAATTTTGGTAAGGCGGGAAGCCCTGCTCCTAAGACTGGCATTAATGGCAGAGGTCAGGATGATGTTAGGAGGGTGGTGGACGGCTGTCTCTCAGATGGGACAACTTGTGGGTCCTCTCCATTGGGTAACTCAAAAGTCCTTCCTCTTTCTGGTGGTTTGGGACCTCATGGCACTGCCTTGGTCAAGGTGGGTCCTCTTTTTGTGGCTCTCGAGGCTTCT
>VDFB02145412.1:0-10880 GCA_007258455.2 Sequoia sempervirens
AGACAGACACCTACTTCTTATTTTTGCCCTAAAATTTAAGTACTACTGCATTGAAATTTCAAATTTTCACCAAATAGAATTTTTTTCTTTTTAAATAAGCCTAGTAGTTTAGAAACTACATCCAATTTTCTATAGATTTTATTGTTACATATTTTTTAAATAATGTAGATAACTTATTCAATTTTTTACGTCAAGTTTCCTAACTCTGATTTTTTTGAATTTTTTGCCACTTAAGGGCCTATTTATTCCATGATGATCCTGCACATACCCTTACCATAGGCATGAATTTCCATATCCACTTGCTTATTTTTGTGGGCACATACCAACCGTGTGTGTGTCTCACCTCTCTGGGGTCTCACCTAGTCAATACCAGATTCCACTAGCCCATGTGAGTGTGCATTTTGTTTGCATAGTGGACATCATGATCCACTTCCAAACATTTTTTTGGACAAAAAGCTTATCCCTCGTCCACATCATGTTGGATAGACTATTAATGCTTTATCCACCCTTCTTTTCCTTTTTCTTTCTTCTTTATGTCTTTGACAATGTATGCTTGTATCTTCTTGTTGCTTCATACATCATTCACATGTGTGTTTTTTATGCCTATGTTGGTTTGCCATAGGATCTTTATCATGAGGGGTTTTGATCATGCTTCTTGATCATTTTTCATCAGAATCTCACTATAATTTGTACACTTTAAACCCTCTTGATGCTTATTTGTCTACTTTAGTGTGAGTTTTACGCCAAGGCATCCTCTCACTAAAGTGGGGGCTAAATGTAGTGTCAAAAATTATACTCCATTCTTGGAGATAGTTCAATTTCACACTCTACTTGGACCTATTTTAGTACCCTTGCATTTATTTCCTTTAAATCATCATTAATAGGCCCCTAAGACCCTTTATTACATATCCCAAGGCCCATTTCAACTAAAATCTTGACAAATTCAATAAATGGATTTAATATTCTAACCCTTGACATTCTCTCACCCCAAAAACTTAGTGTGGGACTAATACACCACCCTAGGCATATTATTGGTCACACTTAGGTCAGGACATATGCCACCCTTGGTGTAGTAGTCCCACTTGAGACCCTATTACGGTTTGAGCAAGAAATCAAGGTTTTCAATTCAAAATGTTTTGCAAATGTGAAGCTGTTTGGGATCTAATAAATGGAAAATTAGATAGGATGTCTATAAAACTAAGGTTTCAAATCATTATTTCACCTAGCAATTTTATCTAAGACCTAGAGCTTTCAAGTATCCAAGTATCCTAGCAAGTTTATGACATCAAGAGCATTGAAGAGCAAGTTATCAAGCATTTGGAGCAATATTCAAGATTCAAGCATCATCTCAAATTCCTCCTGCATCATGTGTGTTTGTGAGATAACATTCGTAATGTAGGTTTCATGATTCAAGCAAGCATTTAAGAAAAATCATGAAGCACTCAATCAAGAGTCAAGATCCACATTCATGCTAGCCATTTCACACAAGTTTTCAGCATTCATTTCAAGGGGTTGGTAAGTTGCAACATTGCATTTTCATTCATCATTGCTTCATGTTGTTTTAGTTTTTTTAAAGGTTTAATTACCAAAATGGGGTTTGACCAAGTCAAACCCCATCCTCAACAAAACATTTCTCTCTCTCTCTCTCTCTCTCTCTCTCTCTTGTGATGTGTGTTTTGCATATTTATGTAATTAGAGTCATTAAGCCCGTAGCCCTAGTGATTTAGTCCCTAATATAGCCTTTAGATAGCATTGAATAGTGTGGGATCACGGGTTTGGAGGGACTTGAGAGCATACTTAGAAAAACCTATAGGTGGATTAAATCGCCCAACCTAGTGCATTGAATTTTTTTATCACCATTTAGTAGATCCTAAAAATTGATAGAAGAATTCCAAATTTTTCCCTGAAAACCCTATAGCAGGACTCATATTCCCTACCTGGCATATTAGTCCCAGAGCGAACCCTAACAATAATTTTTAAAGTTTGCAGATATTGTCTTGGCATCTCCATTCATCCAAGTACCTTTTGTTCCATTTAGTTTATTAGTTTGATTTCATGCTTTCAATTTTCTAGGTTTCATAGCGAGTTTGTAAGTTTCTCCATTTCTCCTTTTAAAGCTTCATTTAATGGTGATCCCCATCCGATTATCCAAAGGAATCCACTAGCCATTCCTGTTCGAGTCACTTGGTTAGAGTATCTAGTTTTTCTGTGGAATTTGAAGTGCTTTGAAATGAGACTGATGTACCAAAGGGTGGAACCATATTTCCCTTTTGTTCAAATATAAAAGTTTGATTGACATGTTTATAATGATCAAGTTTGATTTTGACATTTAGGTTTACATACAACTTGCTATTGCTATTTGACCAGAGATGAAAATATATTTAGATGAGATATAGAACACATAATGTATAGAATTTTTAAAGCCATGACAAATGTGATAGGTGAATAACTACCCAATATGGGAAAAAACCACCTATGTGATTTACCCTAAGCTAAACAACACTTCACCATTTTGTGGCTTGTGCTCACTTGATCTTCAAGGGTGTTGGTGGATAAAGGTTCATGCATTTTTGGGTGTGGGTGCATTCTATATTTATCATGAGAGTCCTAGGTGCTTTTTTATTCCCCACCCATAGTTTGCTAAGTTTATTCTCTTTATTCTGAGTGTTTGTAATCTTCTTGGCTCTATAGATTGTGTCTCCTATTGAGGTGGAGACCTATCCCTTTGAGGTGGAAAAGGGTTTTGATGGTGTGGTTGGTTTATTATGCTTCTTCAGCTAGTTTTCTCCCTTGCAACTCCTATTGAGGTGGAGGCCACTCCTATTGAGGTGGAGTTTGGGTATGCTAGAGAGTCCTTTTAATTGTGGATAGGGTAATCTTGGTGACTTCTCCTATAGAGATGGAGAGAGTTGGATGGAAAAGGCTTTATCTTCCCCATCAACATTACTTTTGTTTATGGCTCTAAAATTGGTTCTCTAAGCTGCAAGATTGTTGCAAGATGGTTATTTCAAGGAATGTTGATAGGATAAGATTTTCTGAGCATGACTATGTATTGGTGATTCGGGTTTTTGGTCCCATCAAAACCTACTTGTAATGGTTTTAGCTCCCTTTTGAAACAGATGTATTCTTTTCCACCTTTGGGGTGGATGTTGTCATTTTTGTTGTAGCTTTATGGTTGACCCATATAGGCATGTTCTTGGATTTTTGCTAGCTAGGAAGCTTGTTTTATTCTTGTTTTTTGGATTTGATCTACTAGTTGTGAGGCCTATTTCATGATGTTATATGGGACGGGGTCCATAAACCCTACTTTTAATAAAACATGATACAAAATAACATTGAATAAATAGTGGTAAATGTAAGGATGAGAAAAATAAATAGAAGAATAAACAAGGAGTATCACAACATACACATGTAATGTAATTACAAAAGTCCAAAGTAAAAATTATATAAAAAATAGTGAGCAACGTGAGCAATACAACACATTGTTAATGTTACTTGTGTCAATATCCACCAATAAATGTCTCTTTGTATCATCCACATGCTATCCAGGAAAATAAAAAAAATAGAGCCAAGAAAGTTCCTAAAGGAAAAAATCACAAAATATAGTAAGTAGTAAGAAGGATAGTTTTATAGTAAATTGTATAGCTCCTTTTAAAAGTTCTACCATTTTACTCATTGTAAATAGTGTCATACCACCCATGATGTCTTAGTGGGAATAAATTTTGTCTTCAATTTATTTGAGTGTTGTTTTGTGTTTTCTTGATTTATTTCTATCTTTTATAATTGACTACTTGATAACTTTTTTAACAATTATTGTTGGTAATGACATTTATTTTATCTATTTCAACTCAAGTATGATCATTCTCTAGTATCTAGGAAAATAGACATATATAGTTGTGAAGAAATAGTGACTCAAATGTACATTTTTCATATTAAAATTATATGAGATGCTTGTAATTTTTGTTTGTTTTCATCAAAAGAGCTTTATTTGTGATCATATCAAAAGAACTTTATTTGTGATCATTTGGATAACAAAATTGGAATTTTAATGGAATTCAAAATTGGATTGGATATATCTATTTTCATGTTCAAATCAAATTGATTGCAAAGTTTTCTTGTTGAATTCATGTGTACAAAGTGTTTCATTTTCAACCAGTTTTGAGCATCTATCATTTTGGATTTTAAGTATCATTTATTTTACAACCTTATTCATAGTACATGCTACACTTAGTCATTCATTTTAGATAAATATGTTATGAAGCCATGATTCTAATAGCCTAAAGCCATCTTCGTTAAATCCTTGTAAAGCTATGAACATTTTGTTTTCAATTCAATAAAGAGATAATACTTTTTAAAATATCAAATTGGTTTTGATTATATTGAGCCACAATCTCTATACTATTGAAAATAATCTTCAAATTCTTATTGAATTTGAAAATGTTAATTAATAAAAAAGTCATATTAAAACAATTTTAAATTTTGAATTGATTTTTTTCAAGACTTTCAAATAGAATTAAATAAACATTTAACCATAACAGTGACATTTTAAGAATAATTTAATGAGGTAACAAAATTTCAATATCTAATCCAAATATTATTAGACCACAAATTAAAATGTTGGCATAAAGTCTAAATGCTACACTATTGTTTGATAAATCTTGTCCTTTAATTATGTAAGTATTAGGACATGATACTAAGAAGGAATCATTGTTTCAACTATGTTAAGTTTTCTTTTTAGGATGCATAAAATTTCAGGCATACGGCAAATTCACCGTCAGCAATTCACCAATGGAAAATTCACGGCCAACAACTCACCACGAGAAAATTCACCGTCATGACAATTCACTGCACGAAAAATTATTAAATGAATTTTTCACAGTTAATTTTCCACGATGGTGAATTGCTGAGGGTAAATTTTTCTAGAGCCAAATTTATGAATCCCTATCAAAACAATGCTGTTGCAACTGACCATTCTGTAACGCTAATTAATATCCAATCCACTAATGCATACCTCCATTGTCAATAGGTTTTTTTATCAAACGTGCTACACAATTTCAAAGACAACTAAACTCTTGAGAGATAGTCTGTGTTGGTGACAAACGAATTTAATCACATTTTTAATCATTCTTTCCCTCGTCCAGTCTTTCTATATCCGAATGACACCCAACTTTTGACCTAAGTATTCCTAAGACCAGTTTAATAATGTACATCGAATGTATAGTCTACAATGCCAACATAGAAAATAATGCATACAACGAACCTAACGTATATGGGTCAATTTTTGTACAGAGAAAATGAATTATTATTCTTTTATCTGTCAAATCAAATAAATGAAAAGAAAGGGAAGCCAAATTTGTATCTTCAAATACAGTCATAAGATTTGTCTTATGAATTCATAATAAACATGGAATTTCACAAATGTTGAATTTTGTACAATCTGTACGTTTGAAATAAATGAAGCATTTCTCACATTTTAAGAGAAGAAAAAATAGAAGGAAGGAGTAGTAAGCAAACGTTCAACCATGAATAAATTGTGGAGAATTAATATTATTAAATTTTGTAAAATTTTTACGTTTGGAAAAATGGAGCATTTTCCAGTTTCTAAGAGAAGAAAAATCAGAAAAAAGTAGTAAGCAAACATGAAACCATGAATAAATTATTAAGAATTAATATTTTTAATTAGTTATGAAGAGAAAGTTATGAACATAATTATTTTGGATAGTGGACCTAGTTCGATTGGCTAAACCATCTTGTTGCACGCAATAGGTCACAAGGTCTAGTGGGCGTGTCACCCCAGCCTGTCACCGTCACGTGGAAAAGCCAGGCGCACTGCAGTTTATAGGGTGGTACAAGGTCTAGTCTCCCCACTGTCCTCGTGGTACACAAGGGTGTGTCACGCCATCACCAGTCACGTGAAAAAGCCAGACACACTACAGTTTGTAGAGTGACGGATCCGACTGATTCCTGTAGTCGAAAAAAAAAAAATACAGAAATATTTTATCTTTTCAAAAATATAGACTACAGTCAATATAATTTTAAAAACCACTTAAACAAATCAAAACTTAAAATATGTTATTTAAACCTGTTTACGCTGAACAAATTGACAACTGCAGTTACATTTTCTGTATAATTCTGTTGTTCAACGGATTGTTCTATTCCCTCACAGCAAATTCAATAGACGTCATTTCTGTCTCTTCCTTAGCAACGTATGAGAAAAAGACTCCAAAGTGTGTTTTGGTTTGAAACGCCTCACTTTTTAATTGACCGTAGAATATATTTGTACAGATGCTTTGGCGGCTCCCAGTCGCACTGAGTGAAATCACATGGAAATTTTTAATATGTTTGAAATACATAAATAAATATAAATATTATGTTTGGTAACATGGTAGTAGTTTTGACATTTGAGTTCATTGGGCTTTTAATAATAGCTGGGCCTCCATTTTCTCTTCCTGACCGGCAGATCTTGCATGCCTCTGCACGCATGTGCACAGATTTGCATGTTGGGGTAGACATTGAAAATACACTCCCGTATTGCATCAGTTATCATGCATTTAGTATTTACTAATTAAATAAATGAAAACAAATTATTTTTTTATTTTTTCCTTTTAACTCTCAAATAAGTAAATGTCATATTTAAATAAAATTCATTATTTAAATTTTATTTTTATATTAAGATATACTAAAAAAATTATTAAAATTTTATGTTTTTCCACTTTCCACCTCAGAGTCAAATAACCAATCAGTCTAATCATGTCCATTAATCCTCTCAAAGGAAAATCTATAAATTTACCATTCCATAAATTGTTTCGAAGGACTTTTAGTATAAAATACAATGCCATGGTGTCATTGTGAGCAACCACATTCCATCCTTCATCAACATCAAATATTTTGAGCACAACTACCATTGGCATATCAAGATCTACATGTGAGTGAGAGTTTTTGAATTATTTTATTCATGTTTTATAGTTTATTTGGTTAAATTAAAGTGTGTGTAGATGTGAAATATGTTTTAAACTAGAGGTTTTTAATCCTCATTTGTATTTCATGTTTTTCTATATACTTTCCTAGCATGCCTAATGAAACTTCGTCACTCTCTGACCCTTATTCTTTTAGGTCTTGCTAACCTAATCTCATCGGTATTTAGTCACTTCTTTTAATGTATTTTTGGGCGCACTTTTGCAAGGATTATTATAGCTCAAAATGGATCCCATAATTGAGTTTGCAAGGCCATGAGAATAAAGACTGGCATATAATATGACCTATTTTGGTGAAAAAATTATCACTTTTTGTGTCCTAACGCTTTCATTGGTTGTCTATACATTATATGGATATGTAGCATATGGAGTTGTAGTGTAGGAAAATGCATATCCTTGCATTTTCACACTTTTTAGGACCCACCTTGCTTCATTTATCCTTATTTATGTCTTAATTGGTCCTATTTTACATCCACAAGCCTAATAAATTATATCCTTTTATGGCTAATCCCGACAAACATCAAAGGGTAAATGATAATTTAATTATTTTGGCCATTGGGATCTATTGGGCATATCTTATGCCTCCCATGAGATACCATAATGCCATGCTGATCACTCTCTGTGAGCGATGGAATGCAAATACATGCACATTTCATCTGCCTACATGAGTGACAACAATCGCACTAGAGGATGTGCACTGGATTCTTCACATGTCAACTCGAGGCGAGTGAGTATATTTCCACATAGACCACAACTTCTTGGAGCAAAGGGTTGCCTTACAATATTGTGTAAATGGTCCAGTTCATGATGCATGAGTTAGAGAATGGATTGATTTATCCATGTTCCTATATTCACAGGAACGAGTGGTTTTATGTATTATGATGCACATCATAACACTAGTTCTTATCCCTAATGGCCAAAGTGCTCACCTACAGGGAGGACTAGTCCACATGATTCAAGGGATGGCAAAGCAGCAGATAGTATACGCCTGGGGTTAGAGTGTGCTAGCACATCTCTATTATAATTTAGGGCAATTTTTATTCCAAGAGGTTGACAGTATGGTGCACTGCACACTTTTATAGGTGTGGTTTCTTGAGCACATTACATGTACCAGACCAGTTGGCTATCCTTGTGCAATAGTAGTAGGATACCCATGGGCTTTCAGGTATCCTCTGCAGTGACTCTAGCAATATGATGATTTGCATTTTTAGAGGGTACGATTGGACCAATTAGATGAGGATGAGATCCTTTGGAGACCTTATCAGCTAACATTGCAGTGGCCAGATCATACGAAATAGTTGAGGAGGATTCAGATGGATAGATTTTTGGTTGGATGTCATGACCATGTAGTACAACCATTCTACTATGATCAAGTCATGCAAAAATTTGGACAGGTGTAGATACCACCTCAAACACGATCTGATTTTAGGAGATCAATGTGAAGTGCTAGGAGACTAGGTGATACTGTGTGACTCAGTCTTAAGCATGTAGCTAAGAGTGACTCCAACTTCTTTAATCACGACCAGCTACTAGTGCCACAACAGAGCATGAGGAGTGGTGGGAAATGACTTGACCAGCACCAGTATTCCTAATGGATGAGCTGGTGTGAGATGCAAAGCCACTGCCAGATAACAAAGATGAGCGGGAGGATATGGTTGAGGAGACACTCTACAGGCCTACCGATATATTTACTGATGTGATTGATTATGAGGATCAGGAGGGAGAGGAGGAGGATGAAGAGTATGAGGAGGATGAGGAGGAGCCAACCTTGAGTGAGGATGATGAGGCAGTAGCTAAGGAATAACATGAGGGAGGAGATTCCTCTCCCATCCATAGGATGAGGTCACAAGCAGTGGCTACAATTGGCACTAGTACTCATAGTCAAGGGGAGGCTAGCACCACCTCCATTACCCTAGTACAAGATAATATTGAGGTGACACATCTGACTACTAACATAGGTAATGATATTTAATTATATGCATATACTTTGAGTGTTTATGTTGTTTTATATACATGTATATCATGATGATGGTTACTGATTATGTGATGTTTCTATCTTGAAGGAGCAATGAGGGACTGGGAAGAGTTCTATCGTTAGGATGCCGCAGAGATAGTACCTATATCTATCGGCAAGGAGGAGATGGACCCTGACTATATGGCCCCACTGATCGTGGAGGAGGAGCCAAATTACTCAAAAATTTCACGAGGATATGGGAAACATATGAGAACATGAGGAGATGACTTTGACAAGACGAGAGTGTAGGATAGTCATCATAGACCACAACAGAGGTCGAGAGACTACATGTGGAGCTAGCATAGGTATGAGTGGAGAGGGATCACATGGAAGAGGAGTGTCTTATGGCAGTTGGTCAAGTACAAGGTTTATAGTATGCACTGAGACTTGGCAGTTCGCGGTCACAATCACACACGACCATCTCACGATGTCTAGGGACTAGATCATAGGCACCAGAGCCCGAGGGGTCTAGCTCACAAAGACCTTTGTGATTTTGTATATGATATTGAGGTGTATATAAAACTTTGATATATATAGACATGCGCATTTGGTGTTATTATGATGTGTCTCTTTGTGTTTGAATGTTAAATGCAATGTGATTAATTAAATTACTTTATGGCAAACATATTTAATTAATGGCTACATGACTTAACAAAACCTATCTGATCTAATTAAAACATATTGCAGTTTTGTTTTAGATACAACATGATGATGGAGTATGTTATGTTAAATTAAATGTAACTTACCACAACACACTAGATTAATTTAAATAGCATGAAGCCTAAAGGAATTGTAAATAATCACTTTAGTGTTTAAGACAAACATGTAAGAGAGTTGTTGAAAATGAAGCAATGTGAAAGCATATAAGGAAAGATCCTATAATGTTTTAACAACACTGCTTTATAGTTCATACTATTCAAAAGGGATTAAACATAATATTGACGCAAATCTACAACATTGATTGGTTCTTTAAGGGGTGTTCCATTGAGTTCCATTAAGAAATACACACCAGACCCATAGCTTTTGTCGACAACATAGGGTCCTAACCAATTAGGACTGAATTTTCCATGTTTATTAGGGTCGGCATTCACATTACGTTGATTTATAGATAGAACTAAGTCACCCTTGTCAAATGTGTGAGGGATGACATTGAGATTTTAATAATGTTGTTGCATTTTGCAATAAGCTTAAAGATGCTCAAGAGCGTTAATGTGTTGTTCATCGAGCATTTCAAATTGATGTAATTGTTCAGTCTTATAACTTGTGTTATTGTCAATCAAACCTTGAAGAGCAATTCGTAATGTTGGGATTTCTAACTCCAAGTGCATAATTGTCTCAGTACAATAAACTAGGTTATAAGGTGTTGATCTGGTGGAGGAATGAACACTTGTGTGATAAGCCCAAAGTGCATAATGCAGTTGTGTGTGCCATTCCTTATGATTGGTGTTAATAGTTTTCTTTAAAATTTGTTCAAGGACTTTATTAATGGACTCTCCTTGACCATTTGATTATGGGTAATAGGATGTTGAAAAATGGTGTTGGATATGGAATGTTTCCAAGAACTCCTTCACATCATTATTCTTAAATGGTGTGCCATTATCGTGAGACTAATGCATGAAGCCCAAACGAGCAATTACTGCGCTCAAGGAAGAGTCAAAGATCACCGAAGGTCGATTGAAGAGAAATAGCCTCACCCATTTCATGAAATAATCAGTGGCAGTGATGATAAACATATGGCCAATGGAAGATGGTAGGGATATTTTTCCAATTGTATCTAGCCCCCATATAGCGAACAACCAAATAGCGATTTGGGCATGGAGCTCATAAGTAGAAGCATGAAATAAATGACTATGCTCTTGACATTTATGACATCACTTAACATACGCATAACA
>VDFB02145413.1:0-49189 GCA_007258455.2 Sequoia sempervirens
TGTGATAAAGATTTCCAATAGATCAAGGATTATCTACTAACACCTCCAGTAATCATGCCACCGATACCAAACAAGCCATTGATCCTATACATCTCAGCCACACCAATAGCACTAGGAACTCTTTTATCACAACATGATGAAAATAGAAAGGAAAGAGCCATATGCTACATCAATAGAACCTTGGTAAGCTATGAGATAAACTATACACCCATTGAGAAAGCATGCCTGGTGGTAGTTTTCACTTTAAAAAAAATTAGGCAATACATGTTGTCACACCAAATCAAGCTCATTACAAATATTGATCCATTAAAATATCTATTATCCAAATCAACTCTTACAAGATGCATGGATAAATGGTTAATAATCTTGAAAGAGTTTAACATAGAGTATGTGTAACACAAGGAAATCAAAGAAAAAGTGATAGAAAACCAACTAGCAAAAACACCTATCTATGATGAGAACCCTTTGATATCTAACTTCCCTAATGAATTAGTGTTCCTTATTAATCTCACAGCTTAGTGGAAGATGTACTTTGATGGATCATTCACCCAACATGGATCAGGAGCTGAAATTCTTTTCATCACCCCCTAAGGTGATTGCATCCCAAAGTACTACAAGCTATCATTCCCACGTAACAATAACATTTCTAAGTACGAATCCTTGATCATAGGTCTCAGGATAGCAATTTAGTGGCAAATACAAGAAATAAAAGTCTATGGATACTCTCAACTAGTTATCAACCAAGTCAATGGTGACTATCAAACCAAAGATGACAAGCTTACTCCTTACAAGAAGATGGTAGAGAATCTCAAAGATATTTTTATAGACATAAATTTTGAGTAGATTCCTTGCATGAACAATAAAGTAGTAGATGCCATGGCAACAATTGGATCACTACGAGACATGCCAAAGAAAATTCTTCAATGTGAATTCTTAGTAGAAAAAATTCTTGTACCAAATTTTGAAATCCCTAAATCTAAATGCACATGTGCCATTGTTGATCCTTGATCCCCTAGGTACCATGAAATTTTTACTTTCCTTAATAGATGAACCCTTCAATCAAACATTAACCTAAAACTTAAAAAGTCCTTTTATCAAAAAGGAATCTTGATTTGTGATCCTAGGTGATACCCTTTACCATTGAAGCATCGAAGGGATATTACTTTGATGTCTTAACCAAGAGGAATCCTTAATTTCCTTAACAAAAGTACATGATGGAATATGTGTTGGAAATACAAGGGTAGACAACAGAGAGGGTATGAATTGGTTGTCACAGAATTTTAAACTTATTCAACTTATTAGCCTTATTCTTTGATCTAATCATTAATCATGAAAGAATAAATGAGAAACACATAAGAAGGACACATAACACAAATATGTTTACATGGAAACCCTATTAGGGGAAGAACTATGGTGGAGGTCAGTCCACAAGATTATACCCTATTAAAAGTATAAGGAAATATGAATGGGGAATACACATTGCTCAATTTCAAATAGGCTTACTGCCCAAAGGAAGATACGGTGTCTTACAAAAAGATTCTGATTATATCCATTAGATTTTGAACTGAGAAAAATAGCATCTGCTAATGCCTAATTACAGTTCTAGTTAAGTGCATGAACACTTCTTCACTCTTCTTCACTCTTTTTGACTCTTCTTCAAATTTCTTCACACTTTTCTCTACCTTTGAATGATTAGGACATTATTTTCACATCTCATACTTCAAAACATATAAGCAATTGCTTATATATAGCTACAACAAGAAATTGCATTGCTACAAGTCAGCTTCAACAAAATAACAAAGAGAATATAAATAGTCAGCCCAAAATAATAAAGATTTTTCATGTGAATCAACCAAGGTCAGCCACAACATAGTGAAGACTAAAAATAGCATCCTCAAACACAAACCACTTTAATTAATTACTCATCAAATATCCACAACACATTTCAACACCTAGTCAACCATGAACATGAAAAACATGAACACACAAGAGAAAATATCAGATCATGAGCACAACAATCAACATAGACATGGAACATAGATAAAACCTGATCTAGAAAAATCCACAAATATCACGAAACACCAGAGAAGCATATGCAATAACTGAACTGATAGAAATCACATAATCTTCATTCAGGAACACAATTTGAAGTGATAGAAAAACTGTTAAAATACAAATCTTCATAACTTGATCAAATCTTTATGCTGATCTCTAAAACTCTAAATGGATAAACTATAGATACTCAGCAAGAATCCCTTTAGTCCACAACCTCTAAATAGTAATGTATTGATTTCACTAATAGACTGAACTTCACTTCACCATTGACAACCTGTAGCACTTTTTATTACAATTTTCTCAATATCCTCAACATATACAACTTCTAATGCATTAATTATAATAGTGTTGACATCAATGAAAAACAACATATCAAAAACTCAACCATAACATCCAACAATCACCCCCTTTTCCATTGATGGCAACACATGATGTGAAAAATACCATCAACACAACTACACTTACTCTACCTTAGGTTCTTCTCACCCATAAAGTTTTTCAAATTACTCTTCTCCCCATTTGACATCAATGACAAAGATATCTTCTATACAAGCTTTGAACCACATATGTAAACTCCTAAACATTGAACTAGACCCCCTAAGTAGCAACCACCACAATATGAATCCAAATCAAAATATAATTTGAAATGAATGGATTAATGCAAAACAATGCATCTTAGTTTTGATTGGGAGGGATAATCACCCCTAGCTTCCCTCTGAGATACTCAAAATTATCCTTAGGCAATGTTTGGCTTCGTAAATATGTCTGCAATTTTCTCCATAGTAGGCACATACTTCAATTTGACTTTCTTTTCACTTACTTTCTCTCTCAAAAAGTGAAACTTGATAGATATATGCATGGTCTTGGAATGCAACACCATATTCTTAGAAATTTTAATAACATTTGAGTTATCATAGAATATAACAATAAGCTCATCATATACAAATTTGATATCCTTCAACATTTACTTCATCCATAGTACTTGAGTACAATTATTAGCAGCAACATTGTATTCCGCCTTAGCAGTAGATAAAGAAATATCATTTTACTTCTTAACCATGAAATCAACTTCTTTCCAAAGAAAAATGCTCCACCACTAGTAATTTTCCTATCATTCACATCTCCTACCCAATCAACATCATTAAAGGCACTCAAAGTAAGATCATCATCTTTAGGATACCATAGGCCAAAGTCAAATGTCCCCTTCAAGTATTTGAAAATCCTCTTCACAACAGTCACATGAGATTCTTTAGGATCAGCTTGAAATCTTGCAACAATACATAAAACATTCATGATATTAGGAATATTTTGAGTCAAGTAGAGAAATCCACCAATCATTGATTTGTATCTAGTCTTATTTAGCTTTGAAGAATCATCATCAATTTTCAACTTGCATCCAGTCCCCATGAGTGTACCAACTAGCTTTGAATATTCCATACCAAATTTCTTCAGCAATTCTTTCACATACTTGGACTGAGATAAAAATGATTCCTTTATCTAGTTGAGTAATTTGCAATCCCAAAAATAATTGCATCTCTCCAATCATTGACATCTCAAACTCATTCTACATCTTACTAGAAAACTTCATGTACAAGCTATCATCTCCTCCAAATATGATGTCATCAACAAAGACTTCCACAATCAAATATTTATTATGATCAATCTTGAAATACAAATTACTATCAATAATACCTTTGTCAAATCCAGGCTTCAACAAGTACTTATCCAATCTAGCATACCATGCTCTAGGGTATTTCTTGAGTCCATATAATGCTTTCTTCAACAAAAAAACCATATCTTCATGATTAGTCAATTGAAATCCATCTGGCTGTTCAACATACACCTCTTCTTCTAATTCACCATTTAGAAAAGTTGACCTGACATCCATCTAATAAACCTTGTAGTCTTTGTAAGCAGCATAAGCAAGAAACAATCTCATATCTTCAATTCTAGAAACACGGGCAAAGGTTTCTTCAAAATCAATACCTTCCATCCATGAATATCTCCTACATACCAAACTTTCTTTGTTTCTAATCACTTCACCTTTCTCATTCAATTTGTTTCTAAAGACCCATTTAGTTCCAATTACATTTTATCCTTAGGCCTAGGAACAAGAATCCATGTATCATTCTTTTGAATTAGTTGGATTTCCTCTTTCATTGCTTCAATCCAATGTTCATCTTTGCATGTTTCATTCACATTCTTAGGCTTAGTTTTTTAAATTAAATAGTATTCTTCTGCAATCCTCCTCCTAGCCTAAACACCTTTGTTCTTTTAACCTATGATTTGATTCTCTTAATGATTCAACCTTACATACCTCAGAGTCTTAGGGTGTTCTTGAATTTTAAGTTCTCCTAATCTTTCTTTTGTACTTTCACCAATTTTTTCTTCCTCCTGGTCTCCTTGATTCACTGGAATGATTTGAAATTGACTTGAAGTCTAAACTTTCTTTCCTTTGTTTGTACTTTCATTTTAATCATCATAACCATATCTAGATGTTCTTGATGGTGCATCTATGTTTTCATCAACCTTGACATTTCCACTTTCAATCAATTTCTTTAGTCTCTTATTGTAACACCGGTAAGCCTTTCTTTTAGTAGAATAAAAAAAAAGATTCCTTCATCGCTCCTATCATTAAAATTTCCTATATCTTTTTCTCTTTTGATATAACACTTGCTTCCAAAGATATTGAAATATCCAATAGTAGGATTTTGACAACTCCATAGCTCAAAAGGGGTCTTACCAGTATCACCTTTGATTTGTACCTAGATAATTGTGTACACATCATTACTCATAGCTTCTCTCCAATAGATATGATGTGCATTTCCTTCCAACATCATAGTTCTAGCAACAACTAGAACTATTCTATATTTCTTTCCACAACTCCATTTTTTTGAGAGTTCTACATTGCAAATAATTTTCCTTTATTCCATGTTCTTCACAAAAAGAATTAAACTCACTAGAAGTGAATTCACCACCTCCATTTGATCTTAGAGATTTAATCTTCAGACCTGTCTCTATTTCAACCATATCCTTAAAGATCTTGAACTTTTCCAAAGCTTTAGATTTCTCCCTTGAGAAAGTATCCCACATAATTCTTGAATAGTCATCAATAAGCAACATGAAGTAACTGTATCCTTGTAAACTTTTGGCTCTAGAAGGACCACACAAATCAGTATGTACAAGCTCCAACAATCCATTTGAATTTTGTTGTTTTCTCTAAAATGAAATTCTAGTTTGATTTCCTGATTGACATTCCTTGTATATGACATTAGTAGGTTTCATCAACTTAGGAAGATCTCTCACAACTTTAGTAGAAATTATCTTGACAATATTATTAAAGTTAACATGAAAAATTCTCCTATGCCACAACTAGCTTTCATAAATTTGAGCAATCAAGCAACTTTTACTAGGCTCACTCATGTGAAAGATATTACCTTTTGTTTTTGTAGCTGATGCAATCATATTTCTAGAATTTCTCAATATTTTTCACTTACCATCCATGAACTAAAGAATGTATCCCTTATCAACCATCTATCGAACACTTAAAATATTATTCTTCAAATCTCCCACATACAAAACATCATCAGTATTATGCTTACCATCAAGAGAAATACATCCTCTACTACATATCACACCAACTTTGTCATCATCAAATCTCACAACACCACCATCATACTTTTCCAAACTCATAAACTTACTTTTATCTCTTGTCATATGATGAGAGAAACCATTGTCAATTACCCATTCATCTTCCTCTACAACTTGAGCAGCTAGGGCTTTCTCCACATTTGTACAATTAGTAGATTTAGTAGACATGGGATTATTTCCCTAGATAATAATAAATACAAATTCATCTTCACTTCCATTTCCTTTATCAAACTCGTCATTTTTCACACCTTCATCAACACCATAGTAATACATCTTTTGAAATTTAGGCTTGTTATATCATGGTTTGGAAACTCTTTCAGGACACCTTAATGGAAAATGAGTTATTTTATTGCAAGAGAAACATTTAATAGGCAGCTTCCTTTTATACTTACCTTTTCTTCTAGCTTCTCTTTTCACAATTAGTGCTTCTAGCTCTTCTAGCTCTTTCTCAATGAACTTTCACTTGGATCATATCTTTGTTTATATCTTCTAGAAGCAGTGGCCTTGAATGTAGATTCTACCTTGGGAAGGGAATCACGAAGTTCACTCAACTCAAAAGCAATAAGCTTACCAATCAACATATCTTTGGTAACATTTGTAATAGTCAATAGCTCTTCAATAGCACTAGCTTTGACTTTGTAAGAATCAGGCAAGGGTCTAAGCACTTTAGCAACAATCTTTGATTTTTCTATCTATCCACTAGCACATTTGATACCACACACAAGTTCATTCACTTTTTGCATGAAAGTAGTAATGTTCTCATCATCACCCATTCTAAACTTTTCATATTTCCCTTTCAAACTTTGTATCACCTTCATACAAGGTATCCAACATTTTCTAGATCTCATAAGTGGTCTTCAGATCCATCACCTTTGTCATCTCAGTATTAGTCAAAGCACTCAAAAATTCCTCCTTAGCCCTAATATTATACTCAACATCCCTAATCTCAGCCGTAGTAGAAGGACCATTTAGTGGAATAACTTACCTATTACTTATAATGCTCCAGTAGGGTTGAACAATGCATCTCAAATTGAACTCCATTTGAGTCTTCCACAAAGAATAATTTGTTCCATCAAATATAGGACTATCCTTCTTATAAGTCACCATCCTGGATCACCTCAAGCTATTAAAATTCTTCCAAGGAACCTACTCTAATACCAATTGTTGGTAACACAAGGGCATAAAATTGAGAGGGGGGTTGAGTCAATTCACACATAATTTCAAACTTATTCAACTCATTAGCCTCATTCTTAGATTTGATTATTAATTATGAAAGCATAAATGAACAACACATTAGAAGTACACATAACACCAATATTTTACTATGGAAACCTTGTTAGGGGAAAAACCATGGTGTAGGTCAATCCACAAGATTATACTCTATTAAAAGTATAAGGAAATATGAATGGTGAATGCACATGCATTCAGAAACACTGCCTAGATCTCACTACTCAATTAAAAATTGGCTTACTTCCCAAACAAAGACACACTATCTTATAAAAAAATTATGATTATATCCATCATATTTAAACTGAGAAAAATAGTATTTGCTAATGCCTGATTACAATTTTGGTTAAGCACATGAACACTTCTTCACTCTTCTACACTCCTTTTCACTCTTCTTCACTCATCTTCACACTTTTCTCTACCTTTGAATGATTAGGACATTATTCAAACATCCTATACTTCAAATTATATAAGCAATAACTTATATATATCCACAACAAGAAATTGCATTGCTACAAGTCAGCTTCAACAAAATAACAAAGAGAATATAAACAGTCAGCCCAAAACAATAAATATTTTTCATGTGAATCAACCAAGGTCAGCCACAACATAGTGAAGATTGAAAATAAAATCCTCATATAGAAACCACTTCACTTAATTACTCCTCGAAGATCCATAACATACTTCAACACCTAATCAACCATGAACATGAAAAACATGAACATTCAAGAGAAAATGTAAGATTACGATCACAATGATTGATTTAGGCATATAACATAAATATAGAATGATCTAGAAACATCCACAAAAATCATGAAACACCAAAGAAGCATCCACAGCAACTGAACTAACAAAAATCACATAATTTTCATTTAGGAATACAAACTAAAGTAACATAAAAATTGTCAAAATACAAATCTTCATAACTTTATCAAATCTTTATGTGGACCTCTAAACTTCAATGTGGATAAACTAGATATATACTTAGAAAGAAAACCTTTAGTCCACAACCTCTAAATATCAACATATTGAGCTCATTGATAAACTGAACTTCTCTTCACCACTGACAACCTATAACACTTTTTATTAAAATTTTCTCAATATCCTTGACATATACAACTTCTAATGCATTAATGCTAATAGTTTTGACATCAATGACAACCACAACATTCAACAATATGTGGGTCCCATTATAGCAGTATGACATTAGCTAAGAAACTATTGATGATGGGGTACTATTGTCCAACCATGGAAAAAGAAGCTCATCAATATGTGTGGAAATGCATCCAGTGTCAATAACATGGGGATCTAATTCATGATCTAGCTCAATAGATGCAACCAATGATTACACCAAGGCCTTTTTCATAGTGGGGACTTGACCTAATAGGAAAAATCACTCCAACATCATCCAACAACCATAAGTTTATCATAACCGCCATTAAGTACTTTACTAAGTTGGTTGAGGCCATTCCTATTACCTACATAATGGGGAAGCAAATAGCCAAGTTTATCTTGAATTACATAGTTTTTTGTTATGGTATACCAAAAACCCTCGTCTCAAATAATGGAACACCATTCAAAAATTAGGATCTAAAAGAGTTGTGCCAAAGATTCAATATTGAACACCAATTCTCTACCCCATATTATCCACAAGGAAATTTCCAAGAAGAAGCAACAAACAAAACTATCTTGAAAATCCTAAAGAAAATAGTTAATGAAGTTGGTTGTGACTGGCATCTATAGCTAAATCCTACTCTTTAGGATTATCAAACTAGTATCCACACACCTATAGGAGCAACTGATTTCTCCATACTCTATGGATTAGAAGTCATCTTTCCTATTGAGGGTGAGCTCCCATCATTGTGAGTGTCACTAAAGAATATAATAATTGAGGAAGAGTATAGAGTGTCTAGACTAAATGAGCTAGAATTCCTAGATGAACATCATTTTGACACCCTTAATTACTTGAAAGTGTGTCAAAACTAACTAAAATAGACCTATAACAAGAGAATCAAATGTCAGTCCTTCCAGGTAGGCGATCTTGTCTTAAAGAAAAATTAGAAGAACCTTCTAGATAAAGACAACAAAGGAAATTTTAAGTATATCCGGTTGGGTCCCTTTGTCATCACATCAAGCTATGGATTAGGAGCATACAAACTATCAACCCTTGAAGGTGAACCCTTGTAGGAGCCAATCAATAGATTGAATGTCAAAGAAAATTATGCCTAAACATGAAGGGTGTAAATCAAAAAATAAAAAAAAATCATAAATATGATCAAAATTTAAAAAAAAATGAGAAAAAGGATTGAAAAAAGTAAAGAAAAAAATCATCCTTTAGTGAAAACCACTTCGGTGATGCTTTGGGAAAGTACCTTGGTGAAAACCTGGTAAATAGGTACCTTGCATAAATAAGGTATCTCCATCTATTATTTGGCTCTTTTGACCTATGATTCTTTGTATTAGCATTCATCGCCCATTTGTGTCCTTATGATGGCTTTTCACTATAAAGAATCATGAACTCTTTTGCACTACTTGGCATATTCTCAAGGTTAGTCTGTTTTTCCTTTATTAAAGTAGGTTAACATATCACACTAGGGGCATTTCATTATGCATCAAAATAAGGTTCTTGTATTTCTTGTCACCATGGGACAACTTATCAAAAAACACAAAAAACATTCATAAAATACTATCCAAAAAATATAAAAAACATTTGCAAAATATTGTATAGTTAAAATCCAAAAACATTCAAAATATTGTGAAGGAAAAATCCAGAACATCTAGAAAACATCAAAATCCCTAAAAGGGTCAAATATCAAAAATCTAAAATATAGGGTCCTATACTTGAACTATGTTGTCTCTAAGCTTGAACATAGGTAACACCATTATTGATGTGCCCCCAAGACACCCTAGGTCAATCTGTAGTAGTTTTTTGTAATTACTTGTCATCTCTCATCTATTCATACCTTTTTCTTGTAAATTTGTCAAGCCAATTGAACTATGTGGTCTCTGTGTGTATACAATAGGAAGGGCTAATCTTTGATTAGCCCCCGAGGTCCCTAGGATAGGTATTTAGGTTAGGTTCTTGGTTGAAACTCATAAAAGCCTTAAACATTTGTAAAACTCTCGAAAATCCCTAAACATCCAAAACATCTTGAAAATCCAAAAACATCCACATATTTAGAAAATCCCAAAATATTCAAATATCTTGGAAACACAAAAAAAATTGAAAATAGAAAACACAAAAAACAATACAAAACATTCAAAAAGACCTAAAAAGACTCAAATATTTAGAAAATCCTAAATAGCCCCCAAAAATTTGAAAAACAAAAATATCCATATAAACTTTCAAAAAGACCAAAACTAGCCTCAAAACATTTTCAAAATACCAAAAAAATCCTCAAAATATTCTAGAAAATCCAAAACCCATTAATCCCATCTCCCTTTCACCTGCAATAAACTTTCACCAATAATAAATTATCATCACCTTCACCCTTTGGTGAAACAAGTAGAAAGCAAACATAGCAAGTCATAAAGTGTGAACCTAAAAGTCAAAATCTAAAGTCTAAATCATAGGAAAATGTGTTAGTGAAGTTTATGGAAAGAGCTCTTCTTAGCATCATTATCCTAACATCAAAAAAACCCTCTAATCAACATGTCTTAGGATGTGTCATTCCTACGATGGAAATCAACATCAGATATCACTTTAAGCTATAGATAACATTGACTATTTTTCTTTGATCTTTTCTTATGATTTATCTTAATGACCCATTTTAAGGACCTCTCGATGATGTCTATCTAAAATTGAGCATAGATCATTATCTTTCATTTATTGTGCTTGTGGATACACTTTTAAAATAATCTTCATGCATACTTAGTTGTGTAGGAATGTCATTTGGGGTATGTTGAATATTGCAAATGCTTTCATCCAATATGCTCTAAGATTCTAACTTCTAGTCCAATGATGTTTCCATATGTCAAGATGTGAACAGGAACTATCCTATCTACTTGTCGAGTCAAAGTCCATTACACTAGATACAATGCCATCTCAATTATCAATACCTTGATGCATCATGTCTATGTTTTATATCAAACAATAAGGAACAATGAAAAACCCCAATCCCAAAGTGTGAGCATCTTATTCTACATTTCATCCTACATTATTTTTCATTGTCTCATCACCATCTCTAATAAAATCTCAATAGATCATGGACGTGTTGGATATTTTGAAGCAATCATCATCAACAACGGTTATTCATTCTTTATTATTTTATCTTCTCTCCATGTTAACATAGTGTCATGACACTCAAAAACATAATCAATTGATCTACACTTCATCCACAAACCATCAACATGCATGCATCCCATGATCATAAAACATCCATCGACATAATCATAATCATATCACATCATACATTTTACATCATAATTTGAGTTGTAATGAATAATATAGATTTGTTATTCTAAGCATTTTAAATCATTTCATATCATAAACATTTTTCATTCATATAACCATATACATACATCATCATCATCATCAAACATGCATAGAAAATATACGAAAAGAAATGCATCCATATCATATCGTGAAAAGATATTGAAAAGGAACATATTACTGCATCCAACCATACCATAATCATTGCATATCACATTGGCATAAAAATAAAATGTTTCCATACATGATCATATATAAGCATCCATATCACATCATCCATAGATGAAATAAATTTAACACATCATCTCGTAAGGCATTCATATCATATATATATATATCAAAAAATGTGTCATGGTACAAAATTTAAATTATTTTATGTACATCAATAATAAGTACAATATCCACAAGGCTATCAAAAAGGATCCCATGAATGTATATCAATATAAATAATGGGGAAAAATAAAAAAGTGTCTATATATCACTAAGCTAGTCTTGGTGGTTGCTACCCTCTCTATCTTGCCATTCAGGCTGATCCTCTACTTGGGGGTGTGCATCACTCCACTATGAAAAAGCTAGCTATTGAAGAGCCATTGAAACATCCCTGTGGTACTGCTACCTGTAATACATAGCCTCTGTAACAATCTCTCTATACAATCTATCAAAAACTATCCAACCATGGGTGGATGTCATAAGGCTCTCAATTTGTCAACATTGAGCCACCTTCTAATCTCTCTCATCTATGACTTCCTAAAATCTCTACAAAGCCACATCCCTCTTGGTTATCATAGCAACTCCCTATTTCCAAGACTAGTCTCGCTCAATAGTCAAAGCCAAAATCTACTGATGGCCCTAGTCTCACTCACCCATCAAAACCTACACCTGTTATTGTAGCTGTTGTATCTATAAATCTTTGGCATCTGACAGTGGTGGTGGTGGCACTAGCTGGTGTTGCACCACTAGAGCCTACTGAGGAGGTTGTTGTATCATAGGAGGAGCCCCCAAAACATGTCCATCATGGCCATCCTAGCCTCTCTATCCTCTGTACCTAACACCTTTGCCTCATGGCCTCCCTATAGGAGGAGCACCTTTAGGATTTGTGGGTCACCTTGGAGGGACAAACCATGCATCATAAGTGGGAGTAGTTTGAGCTATGGGCTGACCCTGATTGTATGCCCAAGGTTGGGTAACCAATTGGAAAAAGCTCTCAACAACCTCTGCTTCCAAAATTGTCGGTCCACAGGCTGGAACCTCTCTTGTCGATCATGCAAAAATGGCCCTATAGCCATCATCAGGCCTATCTTGGACATTGCCAAACTATCTAGCCACTTTGTTTGGAAGGTATTGCTCAACCATGGTATGCTCTCAACTATACATATAATAGGTCTGTCGGGTGAAGTAAAGTTGTTGAACATCATTGAACTAGGTTAACATCTAAAGCCATGGCCACCACTGAAACATGGTCATATCCTCTATCACCTGTCATTAGTATCGAAGCCCAATTTGTCATGTGTGCTTGAGTGTGATGGAACCTCGGTATCTACACATAATGGGATCATCTGGCTCCATGTCCTCCATTTGTATAATCGAACAAAGCACTGCAATGTGCTCCCATGCCCAAATATGGAGTGTCACCCCTGTACCAATAGCTCTCCCATTGCAATACATGAAATCATGCAAATCATGGTACAAGGAGGCCAACATCACAGGCCCCCATGCAAAAAGAGTAATTTGATAAAGTATTTGTTGCCAAGCCAAGCCCCATCTTGGACTGAAAAATAGATCACATCTATTTGGAGCTAGAAAACCTAAAATGACGATTGCAATGATCAATCTGAAGGTCAGCACATTACCTTTGTATGTCTCTAAATCAATCTGAGATGTGACCAAATCAATTTGGTCCATCTCCCTCACCTTGAAGTAGGCATCCAATCTAGCATTAGGATTGTATATCACATGATCACCATGGATAGGCAACCATAATATCTACCACACATCCTCCAATGTAAATTTTTCCTCTCTCATCGAAAGGTGGAAGGATGAGGTCTCGTTGTGCCATCTCTCACACAACACTATCATCATAGCCAAATGTTACCTCACAATAGGTGCATATGCAATGTACCACAATTTGATCTCTCCCAGGTGCTCCTTGTGCAACTTAGATAGATCACCCAATCTCTCCAGTACTATGGGCCTATTCTCTCTCTTTCATCAATGGTGGGAAGACCTACATTGTTGTTTACAAATATGTCACTATATTCAAAATCCAAATAGAAATGCTCAATGCATTTTAAAATTCAAATTGACAAATGTGTCACCATACAAGATGGCATCACAATTTAGAATTTGGCATGACCTAACCCTAGATTTCCAATTGGCAAAGGCATCACTAGATACAGACACGTCACCATTTAAAATTAGAAACCCTAAAATCAAATATGGAAAAGCGTCACCCTAGGCATATGTGTCACAATATATCACTTGGGAATCACCGATTAAAGTTTAGGTGTTGCTATATAGCAACGCCCCTAAATTCTAAACTCTAATGCATAATAAGTGCATCAAAATTTCAAATTTCAAATTAGTTTTCGAATCACATACTGGTAGTTTTGCACCTAGAAGCTACTAGAACTCGTGAACTTGATCAGAGATGTGTTGAGGAAGCTCATGGTGCACCATTTTATCAAAGGTTTAGAGCTCAAATCACAAGAAATCCTTAAGTGAGAATGAAAAAATGAATTGAAAATGACCCCTCTTGACCTATTTAAGCTAGAAAATTAGAGTTAACCCTAATTTAACCTTAATAATGGGATTTATTACCATTTTCACTAATTTTTCCAATCTAAACCTAATTTCACATCATTCTTTTCATTTTTGATAGTATTCTTGCATCTTGGACCCTTTCTAAACCATTGGGGTAGCTTTGGAACCTTTATCAAGAAATTAGCCCAAAATTTGAAAATTCCATCCAATTTATCGAGGGGGTAGGGAGTTAGCTTTATCCTTCTATTGGGGCATCAAATTTTTTTTATTTTTATTTTTTTGATTTGGATCTGAAAGGCATTATTCTTTGAGCCAAAGTAGGTACCTCGCTTGAAAGAGGGGAAAAATGTAGACATTGGAAAATGTCCTAATCGATGTCATGCACTTAAATTAGGTTTATTAACATCATTTCCTCTTTATCTATCCTCTTTTTGCTTAATTAATTCAATTAACCTAGCTAATTAATTAATTACATTTTTTTCATCTAATTGTCCTAATTAATTAAATTGGGTTAATTCATCTCTTTTCATGCTAACACTGTATCTGATTAAATTAAATACATCAAAATATTTAATTTAATCTTCTAAGTCATCTTATTTAATTAAATAACCATTAGTCATTTAATTAAATATCATTTCACCCCTCCCCTATTTATTAAATCGTCTAATTTAATATCTTTTAAGTCTTCTAATTCCTTAATTGCATAAATTAAACCTTTTTAATTAGCAATTAAACTATTATTCCTCTAATCAAAGGGAATATTCCCATGGAATATTCTTTATCCTTTTTGCACAATTAATTTTTTTTTCGCATTTGTAAACTTATATTTTTCCTCACCCTAATCGAACATTCTAAGGAATATTCCCTCTCCTCAAGTCAACTAACTTAGCTTCAAAAGCAACTTAATCCTTCAACCTCCTAAACAAGTTACCTTCAAGTGTGTTTGTTTGAGGAAATTGTGAGCCTTTGATTAATCTTCATCTTGTATCCTCATTTGTTGATGGGAATCCATGATCCATGCCTCTCATCCCCTTCATATTTAACCATTGATTGAGATTTTTTATCTCAACCATCCACTCTTCATTTACTCTCCTATAAATAGATCACTATTTGGAGATAATTGGATCCATCTTTCATTGCAAACTTATGTTGTTAAATTTACTCACATCCATACTCTCAAATTCCATACATTTATCTTATTTTTAGTTTATTTTAGTTTCATATTGCTTCAATCTTTCATTAATGGTTTCCATGCATCCATCTTAGTTTGTAAATAAATTAGGGTTTTCATCTTTTAGCATCATTTTAGCTTAGATTAGCTTAGCAATTGCATAATTAGATCGTGTATAGCATAAAATTATGGTAACATAGCTTGCATCATGTTCATTTTGTGCATAATTTAAGTTTCTCATACAACAAACATCATGGCTTCATTGATTCTCTTCCATAGAATCGATTGAGACAAGCTCACTATCAAGGGATTGGGAAAGGTTTGTCAGTCTACATCAATGTTGCACCAATTCTACAACAAGATAAAGTTTCAATAGATTAGAGTAGATATTTTCTTTAAAGCTTTCATAAATTTAGCATGTTAGATTTTTTGATAAAATGTTTACTTTCAATTTTTATTGATTGATCCTGTTGAGATTTGAGTATTGGTGGCTCCATTATGCTTCAATTCTTCATGGATCAAGTGTGACTCGCCCATAACTAGTATTATGCATCAACAATTAGAAATAAGGGAACTTTGAAATTTAGAAAATTTCAAATGTTGAATAATCTCTAGAAAATAAATGACCTAAAACTCTTCTGATGAAAACTCTCAGGGGAAGGAGTGTAGAATGGGTGGCTATAATACCTTGTTAGAGAAAATAACATGATTAAATCATCTACAAATACATCATCCACAAAATATGAGAGAAGCAAACCAAGCTATTTCACCAAAGAAAATACATTGAGATGAGATATATTACACAATGTAAAAAGTTCCTTATAAAGGCATGAAAATATGTGGCAAGTGTAAAACTACCTAAATAGGAAAAACCCACCCAGATAAATAAATGCAAAACTAATTCCTACACAAACTTAAGCATAAATGTAATTTACTCTAACATGGATTATCATATCCAAAGAGTGAAAATTTTACTCTAACTTCATATACAAATGTAGAAGGGGCAAGATGTATTGATGATTGAAAGAGCTCAAGTAGAGGAGCATTATTTCTTAGTTGAGTAAGAAATAGGAATTAGTTTCTTTATCTACAACATAATTAGAATACATTATTGTAGCATCATGCTACACTCAGGTGCTTTGGATGAAGTAAAATTTCAAGGAAATGAAGCTTGATTTTTATGAAGGGTATGTACATGATCATGATGGGCCAAAAAGTGGCAATATGATGCGTATGTGTAGGGTATGTGGCTAACAATTTTTTTTTAACCCAAAATTGATGAAACAAAAATGGTTTTCAAAGGATAATCTTATCTTTCCACCAATGTAAATTATGCTCTACTTTGAATTTAATAAATAATTATTATTCATTTTCTATTTGAATTATGACTAAAGTCCTGATTGATAGGTTGATTGAAAAACATCTATAGCTTTCAAATGGTATCAATTTTCTTGAATCTAAAACATGCATCACATTCTATGCTTCACATACTATAGGATTAAAAAAAAATCATGAAGTTTTGATGAAGTTAAGGTGGTGAGACATATGAGTTTTTATATTTTTTAAAAGTTGTAATAAAACATTAATAATTAATTATTTATTTGGAAAAATGTTACAACAAAAATATGCATCACATCAAGACATGAGTCCTCTACTTATATCTAAAATTTTATAAAAAAATATTATCATTTTATTGTGGTTAGGGTGGTTAGATAGACACCTACTTCTTATTTTTTCCCTAAAATTTAAGTACTACATTATTGAAATTTCAAATTTTCATGAAATATAATTTAAAAAAAAAAAAACCTAGTAGTTTAGAAACTACATTCAATTTTTTATAGACACTGTTCTTACATATTTTTGAAATAATATAGATAACTTATTCAATTTTTTACGTTAAGTTTCCTAACTTTGATTTTTTTAATCATTTTCACCACTTAAGGGCCTATTTTTTCCATGGTGGTCTTGCACATGTCCTAAAACTATCTCTATTCTTTGTGATAACACTAGTGCCATAAATATTTCAAAGAATCTATTGATACATTCTAGGACAAAGAACATTGCAATAACATACCATTTCTTGAGGGAGAAGGTTGTAGAGAAGGAAGTAAAGTTGAAATATGTTGAAACAAAGGAGTAAGTTGTTGATATATTCACAAATCTATTTCCTAAGGAGAAATTTGAGTTTCTTCCAAATAGAAATTAGGAGTTGTCCCCTCCTCTTCAATCAAGAGGAAGCATAGGTTGAGGGGATGCTTGGTCTCTCTACCACAAGAAGGTTGGAGGTCTTGCAATATATTTTCAGAGGTGTTAAAGCATAGAATTAGGAGGATTCTATCCATGAAACAAGTTTCTAGATTACACAAGGTACCAAAATTGAAAAAGGGAGGAGAAAGAAGTGGTTTCATAGTCAAGGACTTTTAGAGAAATACTCCATATTTCTCTATTATTGAAGCTATTTTCTAGTAGCTTGAAGAATTTGTTCATAAAGATTGGTATTAGTAGGAAAGAAGGTGAATTCAAAGGGGGGAAGATTGTTGATCCTTTGCCACTGATGTCAAAGGGGCAGAGAGTGAACTCAAAATTATAAATTGCTCAGAAAGAATAATGGATTCAAAATTATAAAGAGAAGTCATTCTAAGGGGGGGCAATCATCTTCATGTGTTTTTCATTTGTTTGGTGGCCCAACGATCCTTTTTGGTGGCCGAGCATTCTTGTGTTTGTCATCAATGACAAAGGGGGGATTGTTGAACATAGGTTGTCATTGATGTCAAAGGATGTAGTCAGAAGTTTGATGTCAAGTTGAAGTATCATTATATTCCCCTCTACTTATCATGTTGCATGTCAGAAGTTCATATTGATCATTGTTGGTAATTTTGTTGTTAGGATGCTAAATCAATAAATATACATAATTAGTTGTTGAGTGTTTGTATGGTTGCTATATGCTTGCAATATCTTGCTTGCATCTACTCTTTGTCTGTGGTTATTTGGAAGTATGAATTAGTATTTTTTTGTTCAAGGATATATTTTTGGGTGCCCAAAGAGATTCCTTTGGCAGAACAATCACAATATGCATTCACAACATAACCATCTATAGAAGAATATTTCATTCAATATCAATTTTTTTTTTTTTCTAGGTGGTTATTTGTGTCTGAGAAAGTGAAGTGTTAAAGAGCATCATTAAGAACCTATCATGAACTAAGGGAAGTATAAAACTTCCTCAATAGCATTTGAGCCCTTGGGTTGAATTGGTAATATCAAGAAAGAAATTGAGACTAACTAGTTGTTGTTCTAATGCAAATTAAGACTAGTGTAAGTTGAGTTGAATAAAAAATTTAGATTAATAATTGGCATTTTAATGATCCTTGGATTATGAAGATTAGAAGATAAATATGTTTAGAAGTGATAAACATAGAAAATATTTCACAAATTTTTTTGACATCAATTGTCATTGAACTATAAATAATGTTGAATGAAACTATTTTCTCTAATATTTACATAGATACTTACTTTTTGTCTCATCTCGTTTTACAATTGAATGTGTTTTAGGATGATGTCCTTAAATTGACAACCTTAAATACATAATTGAAAATTTTGATATCCACATCAATAAATAAAAATCATTTTTTTGAATTATCATTAAAAAAAATATATAATTTTAAGTTTTCAACTCAAATATATTTTAAAGTTAATTTCATATATATAACCCCACCAGATTTTGGAGCATTCTGATTCGATTACGCAACCAAATTTGACCCGGCATTTGCGAAACTATCAACTTTCACATTTTTAACTCATGTTCTCCCCAACTAACTTCAGCAAAATAAAATTTAGGGTTTTTCTAAAGCATCGAATTCCCAAATTGAAACGGAACAGCTAAATCGATATCAACGACTTTTATTTTAAAATTATTTTTTTCTTTTCTATTATAAAGTCATTAAATGGATTTGACTTTATTATTTTTTAAAAGAATTATTCACGTGAGTTTTATTCATGTGAGTAGTAGGTGTGATCGAATTTTTCTATATTGAATGAAGCAATTGCAAATTTACAACATTGAAATTTATGAATAGCATAAGACAAATTAATGGTCTATAGATCAATTTTTAAATTTTATATTATACTTCAAAAATATTAAAATTTATTGAATCATATAATTTTACATACTATATATTTATATAATTAAATATATAATATTCTAATTTATAATAATTTTAATTCAGAATGTTTTGAAAAACTAGAATCTAAATGATTTTTTTTATAATATTTTTAATCTAAATAGAAGATTATCTTTAAAAATTTCATATCAATTCATATACTTATTTTTAATCAAATAGTAAATTTGAGATTTTTTTATTTGTGTGTGAATTTTAAAACTAATCATATTTTCTCTAATATTTTCATTTTAATTTTTTTGGATATATATCTTTTATAAGTGAGAGATAAAGAAGTGATGATAGTTTAAGTGAGTTAAAAATAATTGTTAAGTCATAGAAAGATAAAAAAGAATTTGCCGAAAATTATATTTTGTAAGTAATACAATTATATTATCTCTATATATTTTGTAATGTTTTAATTAACAGTAAATTAAATTATAGAGAGATAAAGAAAAATTATTGAGTTATAGAATTGTTTCTAAACTATAACACACACATAATATAGTCATATTTTAATTTATTTTTAATTTTTGATTTATTTGTTTTGTTTAATAACAAATAAAACTACAATTTAATAGACAAAATAATATTTATGGTAACAAATATTCTATTGATATCCAAATTCTTTACATTACTAGATCATGCTCTTAACTTGTTCAATTTTCAAACAAAAATATTTAAAAACAATAAAAATTGTTGTAGAATTTTAATTGGAATTAGAATTTTTTTGTGGTGAGTTAAATACTAGTCACTATAAAAATTTCCATAGTTTGAATGATATTTTATTGTAAATAAATTTGTCTACATATATTTAGAGTCTCACCCAAACAAAACAATTCCCACCTAGCTCAAAAAAAACTCTACATCAAAATGGATAACTCGAAATTTTGTTAAAACACACTCATCTCTTTCTCATTCTAAGCATCCACAATCATATAGTTTCTAATATCAAAACAAATGGTTTTTAATAAGGATGCCACTCTATTCTTATAGAAATAAATTGTGATGGAGACATCAATATTATCAAAGTCAACATCTAATCCAACTTTGTAAATAGATCAATATATTAGTTTCCCTATGTTTATTGGCATGATTCTTGAGAATTTAAATTCAACTAAAAAGGACTTATTTACAATGAGTAGTAATAAGACTAATTTGAATTTTTGAATTTTAAATGCTATAGAGAAAATTAATATACAACTAAAAAAGATGATACAAGAAGGATACTATAGAACATATGATTATTGAAAATAAAAATTAACCCACACAAAATGTTTGTTGATAGTTGGTTTATATGAAAAAATTATATTGACTTTTATAAACTAAAAATTGTTTTGGAAATATTGATATTTTAAAATGTTAATGTAAAGACTACTATTTGAGCATATAGTCATAAAATTTTCATATGGTAGGAAAGCGTTACTATCAAATTTCAAATCAAAGTTAAAATATCCTAGTTTATGTATTTTATAAAAGAATGTAATTGTAATCATTTAAAGCATCTATAGATTAATATGCATACAATATGTAATTATGATTAGTAGTTGAGTTTTTAAAAAATAATACCTTGACAGACACAAACAATAAAATAGTAGGATAAACACAAATAATGAAATAATAAATAGTTGAGCCTAGTTGTTGAATACATTATACAACCACATCTTATCATTATAAAATCAAAACTAATAAAATTAAATTACATCTTGATTTTATATTTATTATTATAACCTCATAATTCTCACTACTTTTAATTTTCTGAATACAAATTAATTATAACCTTTCTTAATCTAGATACAATAAATAAATATTTGCATATAAAAAAATAATTAACAGATATTAAATACATCTATCTTATAAACACCACAAAATAGATGTATAACACTATGAGAATCAAACCAGAGTTGATGTATAGCACTGAGATCATAAGCCTAACACTACGTCTCACGACTCCCCTTCACACCAACTATGCTACCTTTTGACCCCTTATTTAAAAATAATTTTATTTGAAATACATTTCTTACTTTATTTTCACTTACCCATCTCATATTATTAAGAAAAAAAAATATTATGAATTATTTTTATTTCAATTTAAATATATTAAAAAATTATTTTATATAATTTACCTTGAAAACCATTATTATTATTTATATAATAGTACATCGTTACTATTATTATAAAATAAATCTCTAATATAGATATTAATGTAGACGATATCTACTACAACTACAAATTTTGAAACCAAATAAAAAAATGCAAAGAATTAATCTGTGAATCAAATAAAGAAGCTAAAAATAAACAGTGACTTCTGGAAACATTATCACTTCCAAATGTCTTTCAAGAAATCTTTAAAGCGGGATTAAAGCCTTTCAAATCTTTCAATATAAACGTGGGGCAATTGTATTCAAAGTGGCAGTGTATTCTGGTGGGCCTTTCCCACATAAGCAATTGACAAGATTTTTTAGAGAAACAGTGCTGCATAAGGAAAATATCTGTTAAGATGAGGACTAGACTTCCAACTATTAATTCTTAAGCCGGAGAATAAGACTCATAAAATTAAGTTACATGTCTCATCTTGCAATCGTCCGAAATCTACTAATTTAAGTTATTACTTTTAAGTATTTTATATTAGATGGGCCTTATCAGAGGGCCCTCTCCCACTGTGTGCGAGTAACAAGTAGCCTGCGCACTTTGAATGGAATCCTTTCGGTTAAGCATTTACCATGTGAAGCAATGGAGATAGAAAAGTTTTTCAAATTCTCGCCAGAAGTATGGAAATTTCTGTGAAAATCAAGATGCTTATTCGCAAGAGACGAGGATGAAGCTATATATAACGACCCGCTGCCTACTTGTTTCTCATATATGAGCTTTCGATTATCTTATTTTCATCCCCTGCTTCGCTAGCTGCTTTCTGTGATCCCTTATCTGTTTCCGATTTGGATTCATGGAATTAATCAATGAAGATGAAGTAGTCATCGATCAAGATCTCTGGGTTATTCAAATCAAGGAAAGCCTGCAAAGGCATGGCGAGCAAGAAGAAGAAAAGGAGATCTTTATATCCGTTTTTGGTGTGCCCAAGGAGCTGTTGACCATGAAGCCAGAAGCTTATATTCCGCAGTGCGTCTCCATCGGACCATACCACCATTGGAGATCCGAACTGCTCGAAATGGAAAGATTTAAAGTGGCTGCTGCAGGAAGGTTTCAGAAGACGCTAGCCAGTTACTGTAAGTTTGAAGCTGTAGTGGAAGACGTGAAGATGTACGACTGGCAGGTGAGGAACTGCTACCACAAATATCTCGACTGCAAGAAGGAAACCCTGGCATGGCTCATGGTTCTGGACGCCGCCTTCGTGCTCGAGTGCTTGCAGTTCCAGGTCAAACAGACGGACCGGGCTTCTTCACAAGTGTCTTCCCAAGTGAATCAACTGGGTAGAGTTTTAGATCCATCTGGGAGGAGCGCAATCCACAATGCCATTATGAGAGATCTGATGATGCTCGAGAATCAGTTGCCTTTATTCGTCGTGCAGAAGCTGCTGGAAATGCAGTTGGGTTCGCAAGATAAGGCGGAAGAAAGTCTCTGCAATCTTGCGACTCTGGCCTGTAAAAAATGGTCGCCATTTATGTTCAAGATGCCAGACAGTTCAAGGCTGCGTATAAAAGAGAGGGGTCACATATTGGAATTGCTCTATTACTCTATTGTCCCTGCAGCAGCTATGGAGGATACCATTTCTAAGAATGGGGATGCGAATCTTCCGTGGCCGAAAGCAACATACTTGACGCGTGCTCTGAATGCCTTATGGAAGGCTTTCTCCTCGTTAAAAATCGGCCTTGTCCAACTTATCTCGGCACTCCCTGAGCGTGTCTTGGAAGGAAGGCCTGTCCAGTTGGTGACACAGTTGTCCACGCATCTTGTTTCCGCTTTTGAAACTCTTTCAATTAAACGCAAAGATGAAAAGGATGAGGAAAAAGATGAGGAGAACGGGTATTCTTCTGCCGAAACTCCTCCTACACGCGATGAATTAGCAATTCCCTCCGTCTCCGATTTATACTCGGCAGGAGTAAAAATTCTTCCAACAGAGGGAGACGTCACCACAATTCGCTTCGACCAGACCACTGCAACTCTTTATCTTCCCAAATTGAGGTTGGATTCGAACAGCGAGGTAGTTCTCAGAAATCTGGTGGCATTCGAAGCTTCGGCGGCTCCTGGTGCTTTGATCTTCACTCGGTACACTGATTTCATGAACGGCATCATCGACACAGACGAAGATGTTCGGCTGCTGAGAAAGAGCGGGATTATCTACAATCACCTGGCAGACGACGGGAAAGTGGCAAGCCTGTGGAACGGCTTGGGTAAATGCGTCAAATTGACGCGGGTTAAATATTTGGACCAAGTGATAGCGGACGTCAACAAGCATTATAACAACAGATGGAGCGTTGCTGCGAAGGAGTATGGAAACAAATATATATTTGGCTCATGGCAGCTCCTCACTGTTCTGGCCACGGGGATCCTTCTGCTTCTCACTTGCTTACAGTCTTTTTGTTCCGTGTATGACTGTAAGGGTTGGTGAAGCGAGAATAATATTTTGCAGGACTAAGCCAATTGAAACAGTGGTACTCACTGCCGTTTCCATTTACTTTCGAAGGATAGAAACTGTGAGTTTTTGAGGCGGATTGAACTTTGCCTTTAGCTATCCTGTCATTTTATCTGAAATTTTATGGTGTCTATTGAGTTCAATAACATAAAACATGTTCTAATCACTTGTAGAACATCGTCTTATCTTTATAAAAAAATATCTGTGACATTTTATTCTTTTTCAAGTTCACAGCTTCAAGAGTTTAGTCATGGAATGAAAAGAAATATGTGAAGGATGTCCAAGTTTTATTTTTATTTTATTTTATTCAATAAATTTTCTTTACAATTCTTTAGTGATTTTTTTAAAGAATTTATAATTAATTTATATTATAGAAATTACGTGAATCATATAGATTATCTATTCTATTTATAAGAGAGTACTTAAATAGAAAAAATATGAAGGATAATAAAACATAAGACAAGAAGAACATTAAACACAAAAGGGAAATGATAAAGAATTGAATTCATAGAAAAAAAGTTGTTGTTTTATACAAATTATAATATTGTTGAAAAGTAACTATTTATTCATATACTCTTAAGCTCTTAACATTAATAGAACATCATCCTCAATCTCAAAGGAATAAAATTGCCTTCTACCTCAACACCAATTGCCACTCTTCTAAAGTTTGCATTGTAAAGTCAAAATAATCATAAATTATAGTGGGATGAACACATGGATTTAATATATTGGAGTCACCATCTCAAACTAATGAAGAAACGTTAAATAGTTCTTGATCTTTAGGGGAAAAATTATGTTTGGGTACTCTCCACCTTTTGCAAATTCTTCAATGGTTGATGGCATATGCAATTCTACAAATGATCTCTTATATCTCTTAAACAATAATGCCATATTTCTTAATTCTAAAAGTTAGATATTCATAAATCATCAAGATGTCAAAGCCTAAGAATATGGAAGATCGATATATGGTGGTATACTACAATTATGGGTAGATAGTTCAAATAATCTAGTAATGTATATGAGTGTTAAATAACATATTTTCTTTAGCTTATTCTAACACAAAGGTATATTCTTAGAGGTCATTAGCAGAAACATTTTGACACAAATTAGGCCCTTAGTAGTCATAACTAATTTATTATAGAACTATAAAATATGCCACTAAGTTCATGTTATTATTGGTTGTAACAGATTTAAAAGAACTACATTAAGAAAACAATTACATTCTTAGACATGTACCAAAATATTATATCAATTTTCTTTCTACATATGAATTACCATATATTTTTGAAATCATGTAAGTTGTAGACACACTAACATGATTCTACCAATATATGAGGGTGATCCCACAATAGTGGTTTACACTTTTTGGCCTAACTGGACACTGATATTTTTTTTTTAACACAATCTCCACATTCGGGCACCTATAGCAATTAAACCGTAAGGAATTTGAAGATGATGTAAAATAGAGTCTTGTCACATTTTGTCTGTAGATTCTAAAAATATTTTTTTCAATTTTTTTGGAATCAGATTGCACTTCTTTTTCCATCTCCCACAAAAATTGGTTTTTTCAAAACAGCATTTTTAAAAGTGGCCCCGATAACGATAACTTCTTTTTTTTCCATGAAGGATAAAATTCCAATTCTTTCAAATTTAGATTTCTAACTCTGATATCTAGTGCTTCCACTTGGTTAGATAGTTTTTATTGAATATTTTTTTCTTTAATCAAGTTTCAAAGTCAAATCAATGACAATTGAGAACTAACGAAGTATAGCATAACTTTTACTATATGTATCGAAATTCTTTTTGTTGGATCAAGGACTTCAATATCTGGTGCACTCATATTTTTAAATTTTTTTTTTTTATAATCTTCTATTTTTCCACTTGTGCAGAATAGAGATTTTTGTTTTCGATGAAAAACCTATATTTAATAAAACTTAAAAAAAAGATAGATAATAAAACCAAAACATACTAAAATTATATTCATTGGATAGCTTGTTCTGAAGGCTACTCGATTCCAAGTTTGGTTTCTAAATATTCCCCCATTTTCATCCCCAACCAGAGCTTGAAAGCATAAAATTTTAGGTTTTTTGTGTGTACAAATTAAAAAATTAGGGGAAAAGGGGGTTCGCTAGAACCAGGGGGTTCTAGCAAACCCCCAGGGGTTCTAGCGAACCAGGGTTCATTCGAGCCCTGGTTCATGCGAACCCCCCCTAATATGCACATTTCCTTTATTTTTTGGGCAGGAAATGTGGGCCCAATAGTTAATGGGTTCGCTCGAACCCTAGTTCGGTCGAACCCCTTTATGGTTCGGTCGAACATGTAGGTTCATGCGAACCCCTAAAACCAATTTTTTTCCATGGGGTCGTTTTTTCTCAAATTTTCTTCCTCTTCAAAAGTGTAAACCACTTATGTGGCTTCACCCATGATCAGTAGAAGTTCTTGCTAGAGATAAGACATTACTTATACTTTGGAATCATGAGAGCATGTGAAACCTAAACTACTCTTATAGTATGCAAATAATGAGTAATATATATTCAATTTTGATTGTTCTAAAAATAATTGGTATCTCTCCATAATAGCTAATCATGAATCAATAGATTAAAAGATCGGATATGTGAAATAGGACTAGAATATATTTATGTATACAATACACATGACTAGAAGTTATGGATATTTTTAATGTGAGATTACTATTAGTTGAATATATCTTATTTATATTAAGAATGAAATTTCTTCAAACACTCTATAGTTTTTTAGAATAGAGTGTCATTAAATACCACCAAATGTACTTCAATTGTCAAATGCAACTATATAAATCTAGTAAAAAACTCAAGAAATTCCTTCAAATGCTGCTACTAATCATAAATACATCATGGCCCCTTTTGCTATACCAAACATTCAGAATAATACATGATATTTTAAACCCATTATATTATGAAAAATTGCATCATTTCATACCTTATTTAGCCGATAGGCTATTATAGGTGGGAATTCCACCGGAAAAGTCTTATGTCTAATGCCGAAAACTTTTTCAGGCCTCTCCCTGCCGGATTGTAGGCTATTATGGGTGAAATCGATGGGAATCGTCTCTTGTCTGATGCCAAGAAGTTTTCTTGCTGGTACTTACTGCATTTACTCCATTCATGTGGGATGGTCGACGGAGCAGTGGGTGCCATGCTTATTAACTGCACGATCTTGTATGTAATTTACCTGTGTGTAAGACGTCTCCACCTCGTACAATGCTCGATTTGGACAGGCACATCGATTTCCACAACACCCACATCACTGCTACTGATTTTGGGAAGTGCAAGACAATTCTCCCTACTGGAGTCCTCTATCCTAGCTCAGTAGCAGATGTTGCTACTCTTGTAAATAATTAGCCAATAGGGTATTTTGGGTGGGAAATCCCACTGGATTTGTCTGATGTCTGACGCTGAGAAAATTGTCTGATGCCAAAAAATGAACAGTGTTCCCTACGCATTCAAAGCAACCACAAGTTGGATGGGGAGAGCACACATTTAATAAGGCATGGTACCCATGCCATTTTTCACATCAAGGTATGGCCACCCATTCTTTGGCATGAGAAGACTGCAGGATGTGGAAATGATATGGTGTGTAGAGAAAGATGAACCTACAACCTCCATAAAGGCACATTCGGGGGCAGTTGAGATGGACATTATTTCCTCAGGATGTGAGTAGATAAGGGAGAGGGAATGATTGAGCAAGGTGGGGAATGTGAAATATGGAAGCAGGGCTGAGAATGGCCAGGGAAAGGGAGAATTAAAACATGGTTTAAAAAAACTCTGAAGTGAAGGTGATTGAGAGGAGTAAGCGAGATTCCAAAGCCACATCCCTCATCCTCCCTATGTCTACCAACATGGGACTTTCTATTCTCTGTAAATCTGGAATTAGCCTCTTCATTGTCTCGTTGACGGGGAAGTTGTACGAGTTCCATTCAGTTGTCAGGCATGTTGACAAACATTACGATTTGGAGGCACAATCTTGAGGTAAGACACTAGGCATGGTTTCAGAAATTTCTTTTTTGTTTGGTGCTATCATTTTTCAATAGCTCATGTGCCTTGTCTAAGCCTCCACATTTTGCGTGCATGTCTACTCATGCTCTAACGGGTGCACATACTCTGCTCCAAAGCACCCATATTGGCATAGGCAGGATGTTGGCAAATGTGTTGGGAGTTGGCCTTACACCTTCAAATGCATCTACTCAAAAATTTCTAAAGCCTTTTCAACAAATACACTTCGTTCATATCCTGCAATCATCTCTGCCCCTGAGATCACATTTCTTTGAGGCATTCTGTCAAACAGTTCACACGCCTTGTCTATGATTCTGCATTCTGCATGCATGTCAACGAAGGCAGTTGCAACGACAACGCCTAACAAAATTTCCACTAGCTTTCATGATTCGAAGGATGTCCTTACCCTGCTCCTCAAAATACAAACACACTACATAAGCAAATAATGGTTTCTAGATCAAACAACTGACATAAGGAGCCATTGTAGGTTTCTGACATCCAAGATTAAATCCAACGATTATGCTTTCATAGTGTAGAAGCCCTACACAGACATGCTTTTCTTAGAAAGCACCAACGGGGGAGGATCTTCTTTCGAGTGGAACTCAGAGCACTCCAACATCATGACCTCCCTAAATATTCCATCAAGCTAGCCCTTACATTTGTTGCCTTGACAACTTCTACCAATTCAACTTCAATATGATCCAAGACTGATGCACATGAATGAAGGTGGTCATTATCCTCTATGCTATCATTGCCCAGGATGGAATTGATCACTTTCAGCTTGGCCACACTAAAGCAGTTAAATATATATTTTAACCTATGATCAAAGACCCTTCTTGGGTAGACAGGATCCCTTGACAATCCCAAACTCTTCTTGGCCATGAAGAAAAAGTCATCAAACAACCACAAAAGCTAGATGGGAACCACCCTAGGAAAGAAAAAAACAACATTCAAAAACAATAATGAGGACTAGATGGAAAGAGGCCATATACCCTGGAACAATAAAAAGTAATAATAACAAAAATTAACAGAGTCTTCCTCCACTATAATATTGTGATATCCTTCAGAGTATGCTATGATCATATCCATTAAAAGAGCCTATTTTAGGACTATAGATGAAGCATTGATGAAAAGAAACTTGTGTGAGATTTGCATGTCTTGCATAGCCCCACAAGTTGAATTCCATGTCCCTGAAACACATTTTTCTGGTTTGAGAGTGTTAATCCTAAAATATTTTTGCAACAATAATACTGGATTCATTTGAGAAAAATACATTTTGCTTATTTATACCAGGGGTTTTGCAATTTTTCTCAAAATTCTAAGTTTTCAGGATTTGTGATTGTAAATTCCATGGAAAAGAAAAAAAGAAACCTGAAGTGAAGGGTCCATGAATGTTTTTAAACAATAATTACTTTTAGTTTCTATGACACATGGTACAAAATTACAAACACTTAAATTTGGATGTATAATAATATCAATGCACGAGAAATGAAAATGTCTTGTGGTTTCAGAATTCATAGAGGATCATACATGAGGCTTTCACCAAAGTAAAAAGCTTTGTGTGAGCTCTGCCTCTTGTATAGTAAAATTGTTTGAATTCTATGGGCAGATAGCATTTGTTTTGGTTTATGTATGTGTGAGAGATTCTTGTCAATCACTTGCTTTAATAAGACATTTCACAGTGGGGAAACACATTTTTCTTGTGGACATTTTGGGTTTTGCAAATTTTCTCAAACTTTTAAGCTCCGTGAATTTGTTCTTCTAAATAAATGACATCTTTGAAAAACTGATAGAGCAACACAAAATGAAATATCTATGAAGGTTTTACAATTGTGATATGATTTATAATAAATAGTATGGAGAAAAATACAATAAAATTTATCCAAATAAGAAAATCATATTTCATTAGAAGTGCAAAATGTCTTTTAGCGTAGCTTTCCATACTGTTTAAAAAAGTGTAGGGAAAAGTCCCATGGAAACGACTACTACTCAAATTTTATGTCCATAAAACATGATAAATTTAGACTACAAAATTTGGAATTTTTGGAGCATATCTATAGATCATCTTGTGGTTAGAGTTCTTTTTGTCTGAGAAATGTATCTTATATTGCATCATGGAACAAGAAATTACGTAAATGTAGCAAAAAGGTTACAAGGGAAATCTTCCCCTAAGAAGGCCAAAAGGGCTAACATTTGAGCTTGTGTTTCAAGAGGTAATGAATCAACATCTTATGAAGAAACTTGATTTTTAGTTTAGTAAGCAAAGGAAATTTCTATTTGTAAATTCTCAATTCTCCCAAACTAGAAATGAGGGATGCTTGTGAAAAGTCTTGTGTCTTGCTTTCCTTAGAGATCCAATATCACTTAGATGTAACATATGTTGTAAACAATTATGAATTTTTGTACACATTTAGGTGTCTTCAAGGAGAAGTCCTTGCCAGGAGCAGTCATTAGAATAGTAATTAAATTGAGCATGAAATAAAACTAGAAGGTCTTGGCAGAGGACATCTCCACAAAAATAATTGGCAGTTTCCTCTATTGCACAGCTTGCATATATAATCTGTGACACTAACTTTGGGAACTCTTGCCAATCTAACTACAAAAATATCAATGCCAAGGGTAAGAAATAGCCCACAAATTTGATGTACTAGGGGCTTATTTTTAGTTTTTTAATCACAAAAATTGTTCAAAAAATATTCTAGAGTATCCCAGCTGCTCAGAATTAATAAATTAAAAAAATCTTATTTTACAAATTGCAACTGTGGGTACCATAGCCACTTAAAATAAAATAACCTCATTTATAGCCCGTGCCCTAAATAAAAACATCCAAACTTTAAAAACAAATAAAAGTAAAAGCATGGATGTTGCTAGCCAAAACTCTAGCAATGATCATTAAACTTGTAAGCTAATTTTCTTACAAAATTGGTATACTCAATAACCATTAAATATCAGCATGGAAATTGAAAATAAATAGCTAGATAATACATAAACTACAATATTCATACAAATCTTGTATAGTTAGCCAAACAGCCGAATGCTATATTTGACATAATTGTGTTACGTTAGCCTGAGTTCATTTACCATTTTATCTTATTGGAATTTTGTATGTAGATTTTTTTTTTCCCTTTAAAAAGCTTTGACACAACCTTTTAATTCATGTGCTCAGCCTTAATCACTTTATCTCTCCATCTTTCGATTCTGTTATATCCAATGCATCAATAGTTGTTTCTATCACTATAAAGCATGCACTAGGAAAATCAGTTCTATAAAATCCTAATGGTGTCATACCAAAACTTCTTTTAGTGTTCCAAATAGGCACCCCAATTTTTTGGTTTTTGAAAATTTCAACTAAAATCAACTACAGTTATTCAGTTAGTTGAGTCATGTGAAGATGTTGGATATATCATTCTATTCAAGAATCTCAAAACTTCCTAATGGATTGGGTTGCTCTAATCTGGAGATGGTTTTAGATTTTAGGCAGTTGTCCTCTATATGCGTAGTGAACGCATCACATTGCTATCAAGTAGATGGCAAGGCAATTGTTCAATGCACTATTTTATGAAGAGAGCAAACATCCAGATTGAATTTTCCTTCAATTGAGATGAAAACCCACAAAAGTTGTAGTTGAGCTGTTCTGAAAGCTTTTGGCATAGAATTATGAGATTTAGTTCCAAATGGAAGCTTGCATGTATCCTAATTTTTCAGATTACTTTTACTAAATACTAAAAAATAGGTGTAAATGGAAACTTGTAAAAAAAATTCAGTTGTACTAAAAATTTGAAGCACCCACTCATACGATTTAATTTCAAGAGCACCCTATATTTGTTTGATTTCCTACCAAAATATTTGATAATGAGTGCATATGAAAAGTTCCAAGAATTTGTGTCTAAGATGAAATCCACATTTGTTACAAAAGAATCCCAAAGCCCCCCTCCAATGGGATCACTATAATTTTAAAGTGTATGTAATTTAAAAAAGTTAAAAACAAGCAATGAACTATAACTTGAGTTCCTTTTTGGGTGGGTACTCAGCATTGAAATCACCATTGCCAATTGTCTTGAATGTATTATATTCTTGCCTAAGTAATAAAAGCAACAGGGTTTTCATTCTTGTATTAGGTAATGATGGCCATCTATTTTTAGATACTTGCAGTGCCCGAGGTAGTCAACATTGAAATAACCATTACTAATTATCCAGAGTATGTCATTTTATTTGGTTAAGTATTGTTATTGTTTATACTGTAGTTGGTATAGTTGTGAAGAGTATTGCCTGCAAAATTGATATTTTCAGCAGTTGATAAGAAAATGTGTGACATGGGGTAGTTGAATGTGTTAATTGATATTCATCATGAAGCACCAAAATTTGGAATGTAAATATTGAAGAATCTTTTTATCTTTTTATGTAACACTAATCATGGTGTTTTTCAATATGCAGCTGCCCAAAGAAAATCAACATTCCACCGAGGAAAAAATAACACATTTATGAGAGATAGGAGAGATTAGATAAAGCAAAAATTTATTTTTGTACCCCTGTATTCAAGAGAAAATATCTCTGCAACTCCCAGAAATATACTGTGTACACAAGATTGATAAACTATGATTTATATTTGTAATTTTCTTCATGAAAGAAACATTCTATATAGAGATGCAACCTTCTATCTTTCGTTTGCTATTGACCAAAATTCACTTGTGCATGTTTGGCAATTTTATGTACACCTTATTATGTCTTTAACATACTGCATGGTTGTAGTTTACATGCATAGCAGACAACAATAGGCCTAGAAAACTTGAAAGAAGAAACAAATTTTGAAATCTATTTGAAGGAATTATATTTTGAAAAAATGATATAGTGTAGGTGTAAAAATAAAATCCAGACCTAACAAATTGTAACTGAAGGTTTATTAATACTTAACAAGGGGAGATGATTATTCCTTGATGTTAATCATGTGTGATTTAGTGCCTCCTCATTGTGGGGTTATAAATTAAATAATTGGTATTTGCCTAATTGACAAGGCCTTAAAAAAAAATTGTTGGGATTTTCGGTAACCATTCCATTGCTTTTGTTTGTAGGTCTTGAAGACACATGGCATATATCATAGAACCTCATTGTCAACCACCAACAATTGTATTATACATAACCAATCTCGAGTTACTGATTTTCATGTGTCATAAAATAATTTTTGTATTATAAAGAATATTTTCCCGCAACATGCAGTTTTCCATTATGTTACATTCGGTCACAAGGTATATCATTAACAACTGTACTTAATCTAATTGACCTTTTAATTTATAGGTCTTCTTTCATTGTACAAAAAACATTATGTTGTGAAACCATTTAGCATAGCATTCCGATTTAAATAAAGTTTCATTTGTTCATATTCAAATCTTCTCGCATCCGATTAGTTAGTCTTAAGAAAAACAGTTTACATTTTCTTGTAATTTTTTACCCTGCCCTTCAATATATTGCCAGAATATATCCTGCTATCAGCGTATACATTGCACCTCGTTGAGGTGCAAGCACTAGTAATACTACTTTACAATCTCTATATGTAGATGGTTTACAGGACTGTCCACTAAATGACTACATTTTTAAAACATTAATAAATGACATTACCACTCATTCTAAAATCATGGCTTTGAAAAATATCAAATTTAACATTTTAAGTCAACTATGTAATGTGCATTTAGTGTCAAATATTAAGTCAACTATGTAATGTGCAAGTTGAGTCTAATATAAATTGAATCATTGAACAACGACTTTCTGTTAATCCTTCTACATTGAAAATAAAAGTAAAGATATGTTTAGAAGCAGTTCATAATATTTTTCTATGATAAGTTAAAATCGAAGGTCATTCTAAAAGTTGTGGAATAATTTTCTTTACTACAAATTATGAATGCTAAATTTTAAGATGACGTCTGTATAGCCATTAGAATGCACGTTTAACTGTATTTATTAATTAATTTAAAATAAAAATAAATTATTTTTTATTTTCAATTAATTGATAAATACCGTCATATAAAATACGAAATTCCAGAGCTCACTTGTTTTAGATTATGGAAGCACAGATCCAGCCGGATTACAAACTATGACCCGACTCACAATTCATGTTCTCACTCTACATCTCTTTGACGACCATGGTAACATGCTTTTGTACCCCTCATGACTTCACTGATAGACACACCGTCTCTTCGACTGTTAACTATTTTTCACGGTAACATGCTAGAGATATGATAGTTATATGTACCGGACAGTCGTGGACACGAATTTCATAAACTTTGTCTATTTAATTTAGATGTTTTAGTGCAGAAGTTAAAACAGTTTTGATTACATTTTATTAAGTGAGCAGATTTCTAACAGTATTATCATTAAGTCGTTTTGTATTTTAGATTATATTTTAAGTAGAGCTATAATATTGGCTATGATTTTGTTACTTAATTTGATTATCAGTTCTTAATTTTTGAAATAGGTATTTAAAAAATTATGATTATTTGTTAATTTATATGTTTAATATTTTGAATCTAATTTTTATAATTATGTATTTAAAAAAAAAAAGATAAAAGTTATTATAAAGTAAGATTAGTCAAGAGCATTCAAAGATTAGTATAATAACATTAGAGTTTATTAAAAAATATTACGTACATTTCAAGCTCATCATTTAAAAATGGCACATTAGGCATTATGCATTATTTTGTTTTTGACTCTTTTATTATTATGGAATAGACAAATTGACTTGACTCACTATGAAAGGTGTTTAATACTTCCTTATATTTACAACAAATCAAAAAACTACTTATTAGTACACTATTTCTCTTAGTAGTAGGTTTGAGTAAAGACAAGACATTATGAAGTACAATTCAACAAAGGTCATAATCAATGTAGGTAAAGCATCTATAAAATAAACCACATATTATACAATTTGGAATAATCTAAAATTCTAGATTATTGAACTCCATTATTAAATGCATTAGACAAACACATTACTATACTTAATATCTCCAAACTCATAAAAATTTAACTAATTTTAACTTTATTTTATAATTTATAATTTAATAATTATAATTTTTATATTAATTTATTAACTTAATTAATTGTAAGTTTCTTAACCTCACATAATATCTAAATACTGACAATATAAAAAATATATAATATATTTAAATAAATAGTAAAGTAACTTTTTAAAAGAGTTAATACAATCATTATTATGTGAATGACAGATTAAAATAATAAGAAGAATAAGAATTTGTTATTTTTGAATTTAAAAGCTAGCACATAATTTAATTCAGAAGTAGCAATTTTTTATTGATATAGACTGAAAATCTAATGTCTTTGAATAATAATAATGTCTGTCTGTCTGTGCAAACATTATCACTTTCAAATGTGGAAAGAAAAATTAATAGAAAGAGGAATGTCTGCAAAGGTGAAATTGAGTTCAACATGGTAAGGTATTTATATGGGTCCTCTCCCCACATAAGCAATAGACAAGATTTTTTAGACAAATGGGGCTGATTAACGACCATATTTGCTAAGATACGGCCTGTTTAAACTTCGAGCTCTTCCTTCTTGAACAATAGAATAAAACACAGAAATGATAACATATATCATCATGCAATCGTCTGAAATCTACCGCACTGTTAATAAACTCTTATTAATTCACATATTTTAGATTAGATGGGCCCTCTCTCCAACGTGTGCGAGTACCATCTGAGAGTAACAAGCAGCCTTTAGACTTTGAATGGAATCCAATTGTAAAGCATTTACAATGTGAAGTTGTATAGAAATTTCTGTGAAAGTAAGGTTTCTATCCTCGCTGGAAGTATAGAAATTTCTGTGAAAGTAAAGTTGCTTTGTTTGCTGGTGCTACAAATATGACCCTCTGCCCAGTTGTTTCCCATATTTGAACTTTCAATCCCCTATTTTTCATCCCCTGTGTGTCCAGTTACTTTCTGTAATCTCTCATTCATTTCCAATTGTAATCATGGAATCAATGAACGCCGATGGAGTAAAGTTCGATCATGATCTCTGGTTTATCCAAATCAAGGAAGGCTTGCAATTGCTTGAAGAGGAGGAAGAAGAAAATGACATTTGTGTATCCATTTTTGGTGTGCCCAGCGAGTTGTTGGCAGTGAAGCCAGAAGCATATATTCCGCAGTGCGTCTCCATTGGACCATATCACCATTGGAGATACCAACTGTATGAATTGGAAAGATATAAAGTGGCTGCTGCACAAAGATTTCAGAAGACAATGATCGGTGACTTCAAATTCGACTCTGCGGTGGAAGAGGTGAAGAAGTACGACTGGCTGGTCAGGAACTGCTATCACAAATACCTCGACTACAAGAAGGAAACCCTGGCATGGCTTATGGCACTGGACGCCTCCTTTGTGCTGGAGTACTTACAGTTCCAAGTCAAACAGAAGGACCAGGCTTCTTCACAAGTGTCTTCCCAGGTGAAGCGACTTGGTAGAGTTTTAGATCCATCTGGGAGAAGCGCAATCCACAATGCCATTATGAGAGATCTGTTTATGCTCGAGAATCAGTTACCTTTATTCCTCTTGCAGAAGCTTTAGGAAATGCAATTGGGTTCTCAAGATAACGCGGAAGAAGGGCTCTGCAATTTGATGACTCTCGCCTGTAAAGAATGGACGCCGTTTATGTTGAGGATGCCGGATAGTTCAAGGCTGCGTATAAAAGAGAGGAGTCACATATTGGAGGTGCTCTACTACTCTATTGTCCCTGCAGCAAACATGGAGGATACCATTTCTAAGAAGAATGAGAAGGGAGATGTCCCATTGCCGAAAGAAACATACTTAACCCGTGCTCTGAAAGCTTTATGGAAAGCTCTTTCCTCGTTAAAAATCGGCCTTGTTCAGCTTATCTCGGCACTCCCTGAGCGTGTCTTGGAAGGAAGACCTGCCCAGTTGGTGACACAGTTGTCCGCGCATCTTGTTTCCCCTTTTAAAACTCTTTCAATTAAGCGAAAAGATGAGAAGGATGAGGAAATAGATGAGGAAAAAGACGAGGAGGGAGGGTATTCGTCCACTGAAACTCCTCCTACACGCGACGAATTAGCGATTGCCTCCGTCTCCGATTTATACTCGGCAGGAGTAAAATTCCTTCCAACCGAAGGAGATGCCAGCACAATTCGCTTCGACCAGACCACTGAAACTCTTTATCTTCCCAAATTGAGGCTGGATTCCAACACCGAAGTACTTCTTAGAAATCTGGTGGCGTTCGAAGCTTCGGCGGATCCCAGTGCTTTGATCTTCACTCACTACACAGATTTCATGAACAGCATCCTCGACACAGACGAAGATGTTCGGCTGCTGAGAAAGAGCGGGATTATCTACAATCACCGGCAGATGACGGGAGAGTGGCAAGCCTGTGGAACGGCTTGGGTAAATGTGTCAATTTGACGCGAGTTAAATATTTGGACCAAGTGATAGCGGACGTCAACGAGTATTATAACAACAGATGGAGTGTTGCTGCGAAGGAGTACGGAAACAAATACATATTTGGTTCATGGCAGCTCCTCACTGTTCTGGCCACGGGGATACTTCTGCTTCTCGCTTGTTTACAGGCTTTTTGTTCTGTGTATGACTGTAAGCGTTGGTGGAGCAAAACGAATATTTTGCAGGACTAAGCCAATGGGAAGAGTTTTATTGTCCCAACTACTTCATTAACTCCCCATGTTGACCTGTCGTCATCTTATCAGCATTAGATCACAATCATATCCCAGCATTAAAGACGAGGATCTAATTTGATCTATCTCCAACTACTCAACCTGTTGACTGTTAGCTATCGACTGTTAGTTGTAAAGGCTTAGATCTCTATATATCGTTGAGTCTGTATCGTTGAAAGTACTCTCCGATGAGTCCAGCTCTGCAAAGCTGAAAGCTTTAATGTATGCATGCAGTTAAGGGGATGCAGGAAGTCTGTAAGAAGTATGATGATGTTTGAGCTGAAGCTCAGAAAGTGTATGTAATGTTTTTATGATCAATATAAATTCTGTCATTTGGTATCACGGCTGTATGGTAGAAGATCCTGTAGCTGTGTTGAGATTGCTACAAGTTCGTTGTTAAAAAGAAAGATTTGATATGTTGTTGAAGCCGATAAGGAGCTACAGTCTCAGAAGAAGTCGCCCCATCCTGTGCCTGGATTGTTGGGAGATAAGGCCGTAGCCAAGACATGATTGCAGTTACCTGTTTACTAATGTCATTGCAAGGAAGAACTGTTGCCCCAGTCAAAGGAGCTGTTGGGAGATTACAACAATCATTGATGTTGTTGAAGAGAGTCGAGATCAGCTGGAAAAGCCGCCATAGAGAGGAGATGCCGCCCAAGCCAACCGCTGCATGCAAGAACTGTCGCTAAAAGGGTTTGACCGTAGTCTAAGGGAGCTACAAAAAAAGAGATCGAAGACTAGAAACCGCCTAGAAAGGTGTTAAAACAAAGGTCGTCACAAAGATCGCAGTTATTGGAGGATGAATCGTTGCAAACAGAGTGCCAACCATGAAGAGGCAGAGCAGAGAAGATCGTGGGCATCAAACGATTATAGTAAGAATTGATAGTCGATTGGAAGGAGCCGCAACTCACCAACCAAAGGATAATTGTTTGAAGACAACAAACCAAACTTAAGAAGGTAAATCGTAATTTTTGAAGGATTGTTGTATTTTGAGAATTCAAAGATGTTGCAGATCCAAGGTGAATCGCAGTGTTGGATCCACTGCCTAAAGAGATTGTAGATTTTTTGAAGAGTCGCTTGTCAAAGGATTGTTGCAGATCGCAAGAACTAGATCTGCAACTATTGAAGCCATCCAGTCAAAAGGAACTCGTTGTGTGAAGCCATGAAGATGCCTAGGAAAAGAGGCACAAGAAAATTGAGTGCCCATGCTGTGTACAACAAAAAATTCAGATCGAAGAAACTACCGTAGCAGTTGAAGATGTCTAAGCTACCAATGGAAGTAGCAATTTGTTTTGAAATTGTAGAGGAGAGTAAGTGTTCAAGCAAAGGAATCACCAGTGTTGGAGTTTGCAGGGATCTTGCAATAGCCACTGTTGCCAAAGGAGATCCAATCCCCAAATCGTGGGTTTTATGAAGAAACTGTCGCAGCAGTTACACAGCCATAGATATGTGTTGTTGTTTAAAGGAGGAACATGAAGTTGCTAGAACACTAAGAAAGAGGAGCTGCTGAAGGAGATCAAAAGATCAAGAGGACAGACAAGTGAAGTTGAAAATTGGTTGAATGCAGTAGCATTATGTGTTTGTATGAGGCTAGTAAAAGCCTACTGCGTTAGGATTCCCAAACACCGAGTAATGTAGCTCAAAGGGAGGTGTTGAGAAAAGTGAATGTATCACACCTAAACCTACAATGGACTGGTGAAGAAGACCAAAGCTCATGGTTAGAGCATCCCAATAGAAAACTGGAATTTCCTAGGTTCGATCCATAGGATTTGAAGGTTGCAGATGCCGAAGCATCAATGGAAAAGACTAAGAAAGTATTTGGAATTCGTAGTTGAGATTAAGGGGGAGTGTTGGAATATCTAATCCCAACTACGTCATTAACTCCCCATGTTGACCTGTCCTCATCTTATCAACATTAGATTACAATCATATCCCAACATTAAATATGAGGATCTAATTTGATATTATCTCCAACTACTCAACCTGTTGACTATTAGCTATCGATTGTTAGTTGTAAAGGCTTAGATATCTATATATCGTTGAGTCTGTATTGTTGAAAGTACTCTCCGATGAGTCCAGCTCTGCAAAGCTGAAAGCTTTAATGTATGCATCTAGTTAAGGAGATGCAGGAAGTCTGTAAGAAGTATGATGATGTTTGAGCTAAAGCTCATAAAGTGTATTAATGTTTTTATGATCAATATAAATTATGTCAAGGAAACTATCCTTGAATACCATGGTCTTGGTGCTTGCTTAAGACCATACAAGGCCTTCTTTAATTTATAAACATAATGCTCTTTAGAGGGTATTTCAAAACCTCTAGGTTGAGAAACATACACTTCCTCATCAATATATCCATTCAAAAAAGCACTCTTTACATCCATTTGATAAACTATCCAACTCTGTTGAGCTGCCAAAGCAAAAACCAATTTGATAGTATCCATCCATGATATAGGAGCAAATGTTTTAGTGTAATCAATACCTTCCTGTTGAGTGTATCATTTGGCTACCAATCTAGCCTTATGCTTATCAATGCTTCCATCAGATTTATACTTAGTTTTATACACCCATCTTGTACCAACAATTTCCTTACCAGGAGGTAGCTAAACCAAATCCCATATGTCATTCATTTCAATTGTTTCTATCTCACTATGCATTGTTTCAACCCATTCTTCTTTTTCTTGAGCTTGTTCAAATGTTTGTCATTCATTACTTTACATGATTTGAGTCATCAAAGAATAATTCACTTTTGCTTGTGATCTTGTCATTTTCTCAAATTTTGAATCCAACATAAGAGTTGTTGGACGATTCTTTTCTATCCTTCTTTGACATTTTTGATACTTTCTTACTCCTGTACTAGAAGAATCAAGTTCATTTTCTTCTTCTCTTTCTTCAACTTCATCAATCATTATCTCTTTTCCCTTTGCTTCATTTTCCTTGCTATATTTTGTTGCTTCTACCAAACCACTAAAACTCTTTATCTTCCTAAATTGAGGTTGGATTCCAACACCGAAGTAGTTCTTAGAAATCTGGTAGCGTTCGACGCTTCAGTGGATCCCAGTGCTTTGATCTTCACTCGCTACACAGATTTCATTAACAAAATCATCGACATAGATGAAGATGTTGGGCTACTGAGAAAGAGCGAGATTATCTACAATCACCGACAGATGATGGGAAAGTGGCAAGCCTATGGAATGACTTGGGTAAATGAGTTAATTTGACGCGAGTTAAATATTTGGACCAAGTGATAGCGAATGTCAACGAGTATTATAACAACAGATGGAGTGTTGTTGTGAAGGAGTATAGAAAAAAATATGTATTTGGTTCATGGTAGCTCCTCACTATTCTAGCCACGGGGATACTTTTGCTTCTCACTTGTTTACATGATTTTTGTTCTGTGTATGACTATAAGCGTTGGTGGAGCGACACTAATATTTTGTAGGACTAAGCCAATTGGAAGAGTTTTATCTCATATAACTTATTACCGTTGCTCACTGCATCCCTTCTCTTTGATATAACGGTTGTCATTTACTTTCGAAGGATACAACAGTTTTGTTTTTTTGAGGTAGGTTGAATCTGCCTTTAGGTATCCTATCGCTTTAAGTATAATACCCTCACAAAACACATCTGAATTTTTGTGGTGGCTAGTGAATCCAATACAATAAAATCTATTATAACCAGTCATAGAATATTGTCTTGTGTTAAGAAAAAAAATCATTAACCTTTTGTTCTTTCTTAAGTACACTGCTTTCAGATATTGATCATGGACTAGAAAGAAATTTGAGAATGGTGCAAACTTTTCCTTTCATTCTATTTTATTCAATAATTTTATTTTACATTTGTTTGACTAAGCATATTGTTTGACAAGCATATAGCTAATTTATATTAATGAAATTAATTGATTCATATAGATTATCTATTTTATCCACAAGATAGTACTATATATAAATGAAGAAAATACATAGGGGAAATTTTCAAAAAATAATTATTGTAACATTTGATTATAAATAATATGATTATAATATTTTTGTTAAAATGAAATTTAATTTATTGAATTATGGTCTTAAAAATTTAGTAAAATCAAATATATATTTACATTATAAATAATATAATATATTTATTATTGAAGCACCTATCAAAATCTACAGAAACTCTAAAACCTCAAACATGGGTTAGTTGCATACAAATTCATCAAATACTCCTATGAAATAACATCTTATGCTTCAAAATGCAACAAATGACAAAAGAGATAAAAAAAAAAAAACATTACAAAAGCATGCAGAAGTACCTATTCCATATTGGATTGGTGTCAATTGTGCCAATGAACCTTTCCCAATCCTTTCTAAAACTGAAATGATGCAATGCAATGGTGATGGGCAAAATTAGTTCTCAGTTTAAGAGAGTAACTTTGCATGAGAGTGTAGATGAGCTGATGAAGAATCAACTCTCTACTTATAGATTCTCAAGCTGAAAGAATGCTCATAAGAGAGCAATGTGGGATAAATATTGGACCAATTAGATAAGGCCACCCCGGCCTTGCATTGCGAACAGGTTGAGGAATGTACCAGGATTTTTAGTATTATTAACAAAGAGGAGGAGATTCAAATTTGAATTTGTGAATTAAATGTTTGGGGAGGGACGCTTATGAAGGTTGTGCAGTGTTAGGGACGATCCAAGCATTCTTTATGTCCCCTAGAGCTTGAGGAGATATTCATTTTTTATATACAAGTTAAGAAGAAATAAATGAATTTATAGATTAATTAAATGTAATTTATTGGTGCACCACAGAAGTGGAAAATAGGATGTGATTGATACTGGATTAGGTGGAATTGGGAAAATGGCGAATTTACCTCCGATGAATTAAAATATGATTTGTGTTTGATTTGGACCCAAACGGCAGATATTTGATTTATTTAAATCGAAATGGATGGAAGATGATTCTAGATTTAATTAAATAAAGGTTTGATTTATTTAATTAAAAGAATGATGATAAAGTTAATTTATTTAATTTTAAATTAATGACCTTAGGAGATTGAATTTAATGAGTTTAATTTACCTGATGAATGAATGAATGTGAGCTTATTTAATGATTGAATGAATATGAATTAATTAAGTGCACGATGCTAATTTTGCATGTCTACAATTATCATAGAATATAATAGAATTTTCTTTCTAGTTAGAGATTGAATGTTTTTTAATTTGATTAGGTCTAACTTTTTCCATCAACATTTTGGATCACACTCTATTATCCATTATCATGATTTAAAGAGCAAGAGAAGAACACTAAAATGATAAATTTGTCATGCCCCAATGTTTTTGCTAAGAAAAACTTATTATTTTTTTATTTTTTTAAAATATTGACTTAAACATTTAAGAATCATCTCATCATTTAAAACAACCATATAATTCTTATCAACACTCTTCTTCAATCAGATTCCATGGTTGATTGACTTTAAACATATCAATACTTCAATAATTGCATTAAGGTACCAACCAATTCGTAGATGATTCTATTAAGTAACTCCTTATAGAACTTGATCTTATGATTTAGACTTTTCTCAAGGTATTTTTGTGAACAGCATTTGTTACATTAATCCACTTGTAGGGTAGTTAACCCTAAAAAAGTTGGTTTACTTCTTAGAATGTTAATTGTAATATATTAACAAATATACCTACTTGGCTTTGCTCTTGGAGGTGATCATTCCCATCTCTAGGTGGTAATATTTTAAATTAAATGTGATATATTTACTAATTTATCATATTTGTGAGTCATAGTGCAATTTTTATAAGGTGGTCTTATAATCCAACTAAAGTTATCAATATATAATCATGTTTGAAAAATTGAATTAAATAAAAAATAATTATACATAGGTTTTGAGAGTCAAGTATTAAATTTATGCATAGGTTTTGATTTTCCCTTTCAAGGATCCAAAAGGCATACAACCCTAACAAACTTTCCTCAATTTAAATGTTATTTGAAGAATATAGGAGTTGCTTGAGTTTAGCGCAATATGATTTTAAATTTACAAATATTCAATAGGATTATTTATGATTTAAATATACTAAGAAGGACAAGAATAATTAAATTATAGAAAAACATGCTAAGGTTTAGCTTTTCATTGTAATGAATAATTTTCTATGAGTAAAAGTAAAATAGATGCAACATTCAAGGATAGTACAATGTTAGTTTGTTTTTTAAAGACTATATGTAGATAGGTAGAAAAGAGTGTCAATGTATCATGTGATAACAATGATGACCATGTAGTGTTTTGTTATATTCATTTTGAGGATAACATCTTTGAACTTACTATTTATTGCAATTAGATGGATATAGAGGAAGATATATGAATGAGTTAGTATTCAAGTGGATCATATATTCAAGTTGATTTTATTTGTATGCACATGTTGATGATATAAATTTTGAGCAAAACAATAGTTTTTTTTTTTTTTATGTATTTCCCTCTTTTCTCATTATATGTGATGTTAGACTAAAACCTCAAAAATAGTGTTCCAACTTTTGGGAGATAGAACTAAAGGGGGATTAGGGTTCCTCCTATTTCACTTATGTTTCATTAAAATAAACCAAGATCCCTCAACCAATTGGATTGATTGAGGGATGAGTTAGATGGTTAAGATGGTTTCCGTGGGTATGATTAAAGAAAAAAAGGAGTTTCACCACCTAGCAAAGGATTGGAAAGAATGAAATGTAAATGATATGCAAAACTAACTATGTAATCTAGAATATGAAACTAAAAATCAGAATAATGAACTGAGAATGAAAAGAGGGGCACCTGAAAAATTGAATATGCTTGAAACAAGGTCTACACTCCAAAAATTCTGACTTCTAATTCACACTAGGACTCATATTCTAGTAGGGGTGATTTACTCCCAGTTTAGGGTTTCAAGTTGAATCTAGAATCTAGAACTGTTAAACCAAGATCCATCAAAGAGAGTGAAAACTGGTATACTGGGACTCATATGCCACAAGTGGAAATTTAGTCCCAATATCAAGGTTGATGTAAAACTGTAAAATCCTCTAGTGATCTTTTTTAGCTTTTCTTCCTTTCGATCTCTGAGTCTAAAACACTTAATTCTACTATGTAGGTGACTTTTCGTAATCTTGCAATGTAGATGACAACTTTGAAAAATTTCTCTAATCTTGCTCTTCAATGGATTTTTAACCTACATATGAAAATAACACATCAAAGAGAGGGAAAAATGTTGTTTTGTTATTAAATAGGGGTTTTCCTTGGTCAAACTTCATTTTGGTAAACAAATGTTGAAATGAAATCAAATAGAATGGAGGAATGATGAATGAACAAATATGCTATGTTGCAACTCACCAAACCCTTAGAACAAAGTCTACATCTTGTAGGAAATCGCTAGCATGAATGTAGATCTTTACTCTTGATTGGATGTTATAGATTTTGACTTAAATGCTTGCTTGAATCATAAGAACCTACATCACAAATGTTAGCTCAAAAATAAACATGATGCATGATGACTTTGACATGATGCTTGAATCTTGAAAGTAGCTCCAAAACACTTGATAATCAGCTCTGGAATTCTCTTGAATACTCTTGAATTGCTAGAATTATTCAATGCTTATATCACACTTTCTCATTAAAATTTCTAAGAGAAAATATGTGAAATAACATTGTATTTATACTTGTTTATGCCAAATTTCCTAGAATTACAACACTACAATTCAACATCAGATCTAGGAGAATTAAATTCCACTAAGAATTTGAATTTAAAATAGGTCCTAGCTAAGTGGGACTCATATGCCAGTTGGGGCATATGAGACCTTGTAGGTCAAGCTTGGGACAAAAATTTCAAAAAATGTTAAGTTTTATGCCAAATTTAGGACCATGCCCTAAAACTTAGGTGGGACCCATATGTCCAAGGTTTTGCATGAGTCCCAGATAACTAAATCTTGGCCATACAATCCAAAATAACTAAATGATTGGTTATTAGATAAGTGTATGGATTATCCATGGAAATATACAATTAATAAGGCTTGTGGATGCAAAATAGGACCAACTAAGGCATAAATGACCCCCAATTAATTAATAAAGCCATAAACTAGTTTGAAAGTGTAGAGATACACTTTACAACAAGCTAAATAAGGCACAATTAGGTCCATTTAGTTTAAAAGGTCACTAAAATTAATGTGAATGTGTAAAACACATTACAACACTATATCAAGGCAATATTAGGCTCAATTTAATATTATTTATTCTCAAATTAACTATGAAAAATGGATACTTTTTCCTACACTATATTTATCCCCCACTTTATTGAGAAGAGGAACTTGCTTCAAATTCACACTAAAGTAGACAAAAATACATCAAGAGGGATCCTAGTGTACTAATGTAGATGGTATAGGATAACAAAGCTCAAAGGAGGTGGCCAAGACCCTAGGATCTAATATCCTACATCAAACCAACATAAGAAAAAGGTGTATGATATGCAACAAAACAAGATAAGAAAACATGCAATGTAAACAACTAAAAGAAAGAAAAAAAAAACAAGAAAAAAGCAAAAATAAAAAAGGTGGATCGAGCTTTGATTGTTTGTCCAACATGATGTGGATCAAGCCTTAGCTATTTTTCCAAAAATGCACTCTCACTCTGAGGAAACTGAACTTCAGGATATCTGTTAGGTGAGTATCCAAAAAAGGTGGCTTAGTGAGAAAGTCATGCCTTTATATCGGCTTCTCACTGTACAATGAGAAATTCATGCCAATGTTTAGGCTTCCCATTATACTAACCAAACCAAACCTAAATCTCTTGATAACTTTGATAAGGCACCACACAACATGAATGACATGATTCATGAGGCAAGCAAAACTTTGTACGCTTCACACTCATGAACAAACAAGATGGATCCACATGAAAGAAAAATGTGTTAAGCAAGGTAGCCATATAATAGTTATTGTAAATGAAAAATACTATAAGGTACGTTCAAAGGGATTTTTCTTAGTTCATGTAATGTCTCTTCTTAGGAAACATCATTCCTAATGTCTCCAAGAGAGGGAAAGTAAAATAAATATCACACTCTTAGAGGAAATCAAACCCAATGACACCACCAAGAAAAGGATGCATCACAAGAAGAGAGAAAAATCGCACAATGAAACATGAGTGTCGATGTATGCCCCTACTTTAAATCATTTTCTAACATTATTCTTGTGAGAAAAAATTTTAATGTAGAAGAAGACATGAGAGGTTACTTGGAAATCCCTATGCCAAGTCATATGTTCCCAACTGAAACTACATCATGAAATAAAGGGGTTGCCCCAAAAGCACAACAACTAAAGTTAACTTAGTATGTCACATGCAAGCCAACTTAAGACATGCCATCTACATCCCAAGCTTTCCCTTATATATACATGGATGGTGGTCAACTAGCCAAAAGAGATGATGACAAGTTTCATATGAGGACAAGACTACCTAACCCCCTTGCCCCCACTTAGTGTAGGACAAGGATGATCCAAGATGATTGATGAGAAACTTGAAAATCAGTATCAATTAGAGGAGCTACATGCTTCTATGGTGTCAAAAAAAGTGTCCCTTTTCATTTTCACACTTGATATGGAAATAATTAATGATAAATTAGACATAATTTTTCCTTTATCTAGTGTTGTGACGTGTTTTACACATCCACATTAGGTCTTGGGCCCTTTTTAAGCAAAATTAACTTAACTCTATCTTAATTTAATGTTGTAAATTATGTTTATTTACATCTTCACATTGAATTTAGGGGGATTGCAAATAAAGTGGACCCAATTTAGTGTTGTAATGTGTTTTACACATTCACATGAGATTTAGGGCCCTTCTAAGCTAAATAGACCCAATTATGCCTTAATTTAGTGTTGTAAAGTGTATTTATTTACACTTTCACATTGGATTTTGGACCCTATTGCATTTATGACTTTAATATCATCATTAATAGGCCCCTATGACCCCATATTGTGCATCCCAAGGCATATTTTGATAAAAGACCTAACAATATCAACATAAAACTTAAAATTCTCATTCGCTGACACTTTAGCATGGAAAATAGCCCCTGTGGGACCCATTTGCCACCTTGTGAAAATGAGTCCCATCCAGATGGGTCTCATTTTCCCAAGATGGAAAATGAGTCCCATTTGGCCTATTTTTAAGGCTTTGAGTGAGAAAAGTGGGATTTCAATTCAAAATTTTCCTATGTCAGCCTTGGGAATCAAATTGACAGTCATGTGAGTGCATTTCCTATATAAACAAGCTTCAAAATCACTATATCATCATACATTCATGTTCTCATGTCAAGAAAGCAAGATTTAAGCACTTCAAGTCTTCACAAGGTCATTAAGATAACATTCAAGATCAATTCTAAGGTATTCAAGGGAAAATTTCTTCATCAATTGTTGCAACATTTCAAGATCTATCATCATGGCAAGGTTCTAGTTGCATTACTTCATGTTCATGATTCATTATCTTATTTCATCATTTGCTTTAATTACCTACAAGGGGTTTGACCAAGGAAAACCCCCATCCCCTAACAATGAACATTTTCTCTCTCTTTCTTTGTGTGATTGTAGATCCAGGTCTTTGAGGTCTTAGAGATGATTGAAAAATAGGTTACAAGGTTGTTAGAGTTGTCTCCCTATTTTCTATGTCAAAATATTCACTAAAAGGTCATCTATAGCCCCAAAAATAGAGTTTCAGATCTGGGAACCTAGAGTAACATAAAGAGCATACTGAGAAGTGCTGATCAAAACTTTGAATTTCCAGAAAAGCCAAACTAGACTCATTTTCCACAAGTGGTGAATGATTCCCACTATAGGTTTCTTTCAAAGATCTTTGCAGATTTGGATACCCATTTGGCTGAAACTTGCTCTGATATAGTTTTCTAGAACTAGGACCGATTCACCCAGAATGGTGAATGAGCCCCACCAGGCCTAAAAAACATCAATTTCAAGATTTTAGAGCTTCATTCCATCTCTCTCCGGTTTCTAGGTGTAGACTTTTAGTTTTATATTTTTCTATTTTTTTTCATTTACTTTTCTATGTCCTTTAGATTTAGTTTGCATATAACTCTATGTTTTCCAGCATTTTCTTTTCCAATTTTAAACATGGCAGTGAACCTCTCTTGTAATCTGAAATCATATCCTAGGATACCTTATTTTCATATCTCTTGCCTCTATTTCACTCTTGGGGTGAGATCTCTAGGGTCATCCTTGAATGTGAACTATAGAACATTGTTGCCCTAGGTCCTAAACCCTAGTAGAGACAAAATTCTATGTTATAGCTTCAACACAAGGAAGAGCACCACAATCCATAAGATGTTGAATTTTGTTACTTAAAGCCTTACATTCATTAGTAGAATGACCATGTATGCACAAAATTATCTCTCGTAGTAAAACTTCTTTCATGTTCTTAGAGGGAGGGATTTCAAACA
>VDFB02145414.1:0-20140 GCA_007258455.2 Sequoia sempervirens
ACACCATGCGGACTATGCATGTAATGCCCATAATTTTACACAAGGGAAAAACACAACTAACAAATTTTTTTTTAACATTAATACAAAATACTAACATTTAACAACCATGCATGTGCATGGTAACTTACTATACGCATCAGGTGACGTTGCTCATGTAACATCATTACTAACACAACAGGGTAGGGGTATCTTGGGGTGGCCGGTTAGTTCACGCCAGAACCCGCCGGCGTGCCCTTGAACAAGTATCATTATTTGGCTCCAAAAACAGGTTACATGGATAAAGATGTGTTATGGATAACTACTGATACTAAAATGATATTTACATCAATATATCATTAACATTATGAATATTCTCATCTAAAACTTCTTCTTTTTTATATTAATAATATTAAGATAAATCCCACTATTAATATCTATATTTATATTGATGTTAATTTAACAAGTATCACTGTTAACAATAATACTAATAGAACTTCCCTTATAATTCCAAACAATAATCTATGTAACATATAAAAAATATATTTATTTTCTTATAAACCTTATATTTATTATAAATCACACTCTCTCTTTAATATAATTAAATCACTTATCTGGTTATTAAATAATAAGTTCATATATAAAATAATCAACTTAACTTTCTATTAATATATATCTCTTTTTGTTTTTACTCTATTAATGCAATGCGCATTGGGTGATGTTGCTTGTACAACATTTTCACTAACACATCGAGAGTTGGGTAAGGAAATGAAAACAATTTTGGGTTGACTCCAAACATAGGGTTTACAAGACTCTTAACTACGAATCGGGAGTTGATGCTCACTTTTGCATAATAATTAATGTCCTTGTTAGACCTCCATGGTATGGGTTCTCACATGGGGGAAGCATATAAATATTATCAATTTGATTTACTAGAAACCCAGAGGATCAATTAACGGAACATTATTTACTTGATTGTCCTACCCTAATTAGCCATCTTGATGATGTCAAAATGATTCACGTTTAACTTTTCACCCCAAAAATTTAAATATAAGAGTGAATAAAATATCTATAATTTATAAATTAATCAATAAATCTCCATTTTAATTTATTTATTATTATTTTTTTATAGATAAGTGTTACCAAAAGAGAGGGGGTAATGCCCAAATACATACCAACTAAATACATTATGCCCATAGGCCACATCGTTTATCACTATTAACAACATCACTTCATAGACATTGTAACATTAACTACCCCTAACCGCCAAAATAAACTCCTACCAATGTTGTTAGAGAGAAGGACACAACAACCCCAAAAATAAACCAATAAACTTGTTGAATGTGAATCCTCCTAAAAGCCACATCAAAATCCTACGCCACCAGGCTACGATTTAAAATAGCCAGAAGATCCCCTAGCTCTGTTACATGCCTTAAACTATCGATGCCGATCCAAGCCCGATCAATATCCATAAACCAGGAAAAAGCTTCCAAATTATTGTTTATGACTCCAGCACGGTATACTTCCCAAGCATCTGCCATGAAGTTCGTTGCCACCTCAGCCTCAGCTCCCACCACCCCCTCCTCCAAAGCCAGGTCCAGATCAAAGAAGGCTCTCAGAAAACTTACCCAACCACTCGATCGTAACTCCATAGTGGCGTTAGCAATAGCAGATACATTGATACCAACAACAATCCTATTGAGCCTCACCGACACCCACTCCTTTGATTCGTTCACATCTACCAGGACCCCAATGATAGTTTAATATATTCTACCATCACACCAGTGTTGAATCACTCCTAGCACCTTCGAAACAAATGCAACGATTGCGTTATAAACTTCTTGGTTCTGAAGCACGAAGAGTCGATTACATTGATTTGCTAGGGGCTCCTTAGCACAAACATAAGCAACTCCAAATTGAAAAACCATGTTTGATTGTTCCTTACTAACGTCTCATACAAGATATCCCGAAGCCATATATAGTTGAACTAAATCAGCTTAACCAAATGAGTATAAAAAGGACCAAAGGTCCATTCCATCAAGAACCAGGCAACACAGAGTTGTATCTGCCGCTCCAAACCAACGCATGACTTACGAGGAACAAGAAGCTGCCAGTTTCAGTTCAGCACAGACAAGATATCAGATAGACAGAACAACCGTATGGCAATTCATAGTCTAGAATAGTATTGAGATACGAATAGACTCCTGCCATTGACAATCCAGTCCACACAATGTACAATCCATATCCTCTTGGGGATTACATTGACAACTTCTCCTAGTCACTAGCCACCAAATCCTGAAGTCCGTTCCAACATTCCGCCTCAGAATCGATGATGAGCCCATCCACTTGCCCTACACCAGCATTCGCCAAATAGTCAACAGCTTTATTAGCTTCTCTAAAGGTGTGTCCTAACTTAAAATTTTTGAATTTACCTAGAAGTTCCTTGATTTGGACAACCCAATAGTCGAGCATCCAACTTGGAGATCTGTTGTTTATTATAGCTTGGATGCAAATCATTGAGTCTCCCTCAATTTCAATTGACGTAATTCCCTTACTGACACATAATTGAATTCCCATTAGTAGTGCTTCAAACTCTGCAACATTATTAGAGAAAACCCCCAATTTTTTGGAGGCTGCCCAAACACATTCTCCCGCACGGTCTCTAATAATACACCCGACCCCCATAGCACCAGGATTCCCCTTAGCCGCCCCATCGAAATTCAATTTCCAAGGAAGATCCATAGGCCCCTTCCAACACACTGATTTTTTGTCAACCTTATCTGTTGAGGGCATGCAAATATTTTGTCTTCTTAGATTATTCCAAGCTTTCTGAATTTCTTCATCCCATCTTGTGAACTTCGAATGAGCGTTCAATCTTGTCCTATTATTTGCCACCTCGATAATTGCAACCTTCAATTTTTCAATTAACCTATTGTTTTCAAGTGCTTCACCTCTGAATATTCTCCTATTCCTTTCTTTCCATATATGCCATATTACCAGTGAAGGTGCCAACACCCAAAGGCTATGCCAATAACCATTTCTATTGCCAATCTTCCACGCGTTAAGGAAATCACTCAATTTCTCTTGTCTCGGGCCAAGTATTGAAAATGAATTCTGAAGCCAATCCCAACATTCCATTGCAGTAGGACATAAAAGAAAAAAATGATCAACATCTTCTTCATTATGTTCCAACAACACACAACGAGTTGGGCCTGCAACTCCCATCCTTTTTAAATGATCCATTGTTAAGCACCTCTTATGAAAGACCACCCAGAGAAAAGCACCAGCCTTGGGAAGCACAGCTTGGTCCCAACATAATTTCGCCAGCCAATCTATTCTTGCTCCAATTTCCGCCTGAATTTGATATCCCAACTTAGCAGAGTACTCCCTAGACTTTGCCCCACACCATACAATAGAATCTTCTTCTTTGGACATCAACACGACCCGATTGATTAATTCATCCAAGATAGCCTCCAGTTTCATATGATCTAAATGCAGATGCATCAAACTTTTCCAATTCACCCTCCCACCGTCAGTGTAGTCCTCCAAATTAAAATACCTAGCAACTTCAATACCCCCATCTTTCTCCAACTACCCCACTTCTGATTCTAAATCAAATTGCTCTGCCAAACTCTTGTAGCCGTTCCAAGAATCAGTCCAGAACCTTGCCATATTTCTGTTACCAATTCTCCATGATAAATGCCTTGTGATCAATGGACGACATTTGTTAATGAATTTCCAAAATGTTGAGCCACCCCTTATTGTTCCTCCTGTTAAAATCCTAGAAGGAGAGTCATTGTCGAGGTATTTGCTTTGAGCTATACGACACCACAGTTTCTCTGGTTGCCTATACATTTTCCATACCAACTTTGCGCCCAAAGCAGTGTTTTGCCTTCCAATCCTCCTTAGACCTGCGCCACCCTCAATTTTAGGCTTGCAAGCAGTATCCCACCCAATCAGTGGGATTTTCTTCAATTCATTTGACCCTTCCCATACAAATCTTTTTAGAATCTTCTCTAGACCCTCTTCTATCTTCTTTGGAGCCTCATAACAGGCTAATGTGAAGATTGGAATAGTTGAGAGCACAGACTTAGTCATGGTTAGCCTGCCCGCCAAAGTTAACCATTTGTTTTTCCATGATAGCACCTTAGTTCTACATTTATTCAAACTTTGTTCCAATTATTAGATTTGCATGCCCCATCAAAAATCTGTACTCCAAGAAACCTGGCAGGGAGCTTATCAATTTGGAACCCCATAACTGTGGCAATAGCTTTCTGAATATGAACCTTTGTGTTGAAGAAGTATATTCTAGATTTCTCTTTGTTCATTTTTTTCCCTTACTGCAGTTCATATTCATCCAAAGTTGCTTTGATACACTTAGCCTCCCTCATACTAGACTCACCAAACAAAGTTGTATCGTTAGCAAATTGAGTATGTGTGATTTGCTCCACATTTAGAGCCACAGTGATACCCCTCCATTCGAGTTGAAGTCTACGCCTTTTGATTGCACAACTAAGAGATTTTTCCATGATAACAAATAGAGAAGGGGATAGAGGATCCCCCGACGCAAACCATTGGTAGCCCCAAAGAAACCATGCAATGAACCATTAATCAGAACAAAAAATCTTACCGAAGAGATGCACTGTTTGATCAATAAACAACATTGATTGCTAAAGCCCATACGTTGCATAACTTTTAACAGGAATTCCCATGTGACTTTATCATACACCTTACTAACATCCAACTTAATTACCATGCCAACTGTTTTGTTCACTTTTAGCGAGTGCACCACTTCACTAATGAGAAGAATACTATACGTAATCTCTCTCCACCGAACAAAGCCATTTTTCTCAGGAGCAATGATTTTACATAATAACTTCTTAAGTCGATTTTCCATTACTTTTGCAATTATCTTATAGGTTGTATTGCAAAGACAGATTGGTCTATAATCCCCAAATTTTTGACATTCAGGCTTTTTGGGGATGAGGGCTAAAACCGTATTGTTGAGATCCTTAACAAATTTCCCTAACCTTCTGAAATCTTCCACCAATAGCCACAGATCCTTACCTAAGAAGCCCCAAAAATTTTGAAAAAACGTAGCTGGAAATCCATCTGGGCCAGGGGCCTTGTTGGGATGTAATTGAAACAAGGAAACCTTGACTTCATCCAACGAAACCGGTTCATCCAACATGGCATTGTCCTCGCTGGCCACCCTCCTTTCAATTGAATCCAGAATGCCTCCTTCACCATAACTAAAAGTGTGCTCACCTAGCAAATTTTTAAAGAAGGCCACCACCTCTAATCCCACCTTAGTAGTACCATGTTTCAAGGATCCATCCTGAGAATGAATTGATTTGATTTTGTTCGCCGCTCTTCGAGCCAGTACTGATGCATGAAATTTTTTTGAATTTAAATCACCATCCTAAAGCCAAACTTCTCTTGATTTATCCCTCCAAAAGATTTCCTCCCTCTTAAGAAATTCAACAAGTTCGTTCTTTAGATCCTTATCATGCAAAAATTCCTCGTTTCTCATACCCTCTCTAATCACCTTCTTATTTAAGGCCTGCAGATCACCCTCAACTCTTGCCTTCTCAGAAAAAATGTTCATGAATTTTTCCCTGTTCCATTCTTTAAGTTTTTGTTTCATATATTGCAATTTTTTAACAAGTTTGAAGCTAGATGAGCCCCCAACTCGATATTCTTTCCACCATATTTCTAACAATCTCAATAACCCATCATCTCGCCACCACATATTCATAAACCTAAATATTGACTTTGGTAAGTCAGATCCACTACAGAGATTGACTTCGACAAGAAAGTGAGCCAAAATAGAGTTTGGAAGTATGTGAGTTTCAATGGTGGAATAGAGGTTGCGCCACCCTAGGGATATCAGGAATCTGTCCAGTCTTTCTGAAATTGTCGTGAAGTACTTACGCCTGTTGGTCCATGTGAATACACCGTTCGAAGTCTGACAATCATCCAATCTTGAGCAAACAACAAACCTCCTGAAATCTAGCATTACTTGGGATTCCGACCTTAGCCCACCACTTTTTTCTGAGATATCCAAGACTGCATTAAATCGCCTCCAACGATGAGTTTTGGAATTGAAAGGTAGCTTATGAAGCCCAAAATCTCTGACCAAACCGAAGCTTTCTCCTTTGTACCAATGGGGCCATAAATATTGGTAAGTATGAATGAAAGGTTTAGACTCATACTGAAAATTTATGTCGCAAGCCAATTCGCTTGTGTACACAGTACTTTTACCGATACCTCAGATTCCTTCCAAATTATCCCTAAACCCCCAGAGGTGCCAACCAATTCTTGAAAGTAGCCATTCCATGATCTAATGTATTTCAGAAAACCCCCTGCCTCAGTTTGTGACAATTTAGTTTCTTGCAAAATAATTACATCGCTTAGGCCAGTCTACAACTGACGCCTTACCAGGTGTCATTTGCCAGGGGTCGTTAGGCCCTTGACATTCCAAGTAATTATCTTCATTGCTTCCCAAGGGAGGCCGATCCTCCCTTGGTACTTAAAAATGATTTAACGCTAGGATAATTTCTAGCAACTGCCTCTTCTTCCCTCAATTGCTTGATCGATTTTCTTCCTCGGGATTTCCCTTGTTTTCCGAATTTTCCCATAGCCAAATGCAAAATTGTTGTTTGGGTAATGCTTATTTCATCAATAATATCTAATTCATCCTCATGTTCTGACTTAGTGTCAGAATCTGACTAGGAGTTATTGTTTTCCACCTGAGCTTCTTCCTGATTGTCCAATTTCACCATTTCTTCTGAGGGTTGAATTGTAATGGGCACCCTGGTTGCATCTTGATCTGCACAAGCCCCCGCATATTTCTTTTCCTTGGATTCCTTCAAACCCGGAACCAACACGTTTGTCGCAAAAGGAACGATTTTCATTTCTTCCACCCTTCTATTGTTTTCCTTCTCCTCTTTCCTAAATTCCTTCTTTCCTTGCCTAGCTTTGCATGAATTCTCATTGTGCATCCTTGAACCACAGCGAATGCAAAACCATTTATCCACTTCTACTTCCACATCCTGGTTCCAGAGATTTCTCCTTCCATCTGTAGTTTAATTGTTTGAGGGATAGTATTGATTGCGGCAATCTTCAATCTTGCATATTTGTATAGATCGCCATCAATGATATCCATATCAATGTCCAGCAAAGTGCCCAACGACCTTCCAATTTTTTCCAAGCACTCACCATTCCAATATTCAAATGGAAAGTTGTATAAACAGATCCAAACTAGTTGGTTATATGGTTTTAGTCGAGTAGGGTCAAAAATTTTCCTCGAGGGTTGCATGTAAAGCGGGAGCTTGTCCAAATGCCACAAACCGTCTTCTGTGATTCTTTGCTTTGATTCTTCGTCTGCAAAAACCACCACAAAGAAAATTTTTGGCAGAAACCTTAGTAATACTTCCATTTGCCATTTCGCCTTTATCCAGTCCCTAATTTCAGCCCTACTGGGACTGCCCCCAATGAAACGACATATTAGGGAAAAATCCCTTAAAAATTTTGCATCGTTTTTTATTTCCTAAGTTACATCGATTATCGGAGATTCCAACACCTCTGATCTAGGGTTTTGTTAGATCTTAGAATCTGGTTAGGACTCCCCACATGAGCTCTTCTTCCTTCATTGTGAGAATCTATCTTTCCTTCCACAGAGCATTCCGGAAGCTTTTATGATGGGTAGAGACCGTAGCTCGTGACTCTTTCTACCGACAATCTTCCCAAAAACAACGCCCATCTTAAGCGATTCTTCTCTTGGGTATCATGTAAGCCTCTACAGACCGAGGACCTTGGTAGTCTGATTTTTGAATCTTGGCCTCGAGAGTTGTTGATGGCGGCCCTGATCAACCAGTAGCTATTAGAAAAACCATTGTGATATGATGATCACTCTGTGACACTAGAAACTCTAGTTTTCGAATCACCTCATTTTCCCGGCTGTTTATTATTACTACCATTATTTAATTCTCATTAACCTAAATATAAATATATATAAACAAATAATTACTTACTTTAAAAATAATTTAAAAGTTATAAAATTAAAGAATAACTTATATTAACAAGCACTTTCGTAAGGCTAGAGTCCTTGGTAGTCTGTTTGTAGGGAAAACATTGACAATTGGCAAAAGAGGACATAGAGTGCGTAGGTTTGTATTGCAAGAGACAATCATTATAAAATCTCACTTTCCTATCTCTGCAAATTGGTCACTTGCAGAAAGGAAGGAAATTCTAGAAATGGGCTTCTCTCGAATTGAGAATATTGAAGTCTTCAAATGATTCAGTTGTGTCTATTTCTAAACCAGTGAATAGCCATCAATGGGATTTGGTCAATTGTTAGAGACAAAAGATAAGATTCTGAATCAAATTCTAGTGAATTGGGAAATTTGGCATTCATCTTCAACTGGTTCTATTGTGAGATTGAATATTACAGACTCTGACTTGATTTGGGAAGTTTTGTGTAACAAATCTGGCCTATATAAGAAGAGTGCACAGATGAAGCAACTCAACGGAGATGGTCTTGTCAGTCTGGAAGGAGAAATGTGGGCTCAACATAGTAGAATTATCAATCCTACTTTCCATATTGATAAATTGAAAGTTTTCTCTTTTGTTCTTTTCTTTGGTCACTATCATTCAAGTCATTGCTTGTAGACACTGTGTCTTGTTATTGTTAGCTTAGGTTCATGACAGTTTTGAGGGGGAGAGTTATTTTTCTTTGAAAACAATTTTGATACACCATAGAGCAGCTTAAGAAAAGGACATTAACAGATATATATTCCCATTGTATTATCTATGTGGAAGAGGACGGGTTGAAGCAAATCTACAGCCACATGACCAGGTTTAGCATAATTTATCACATGATTGGTGGAAGTAGTTTCTTTGATTTTTACAGATTGAAAATTGAAATATGTTTCCATGAAAAATATTTGGATAAACTGAAAACCTAGAAACTGCCCCAATTTCTTGAAAAAAATAAAACTAAAAAACCCAAAGCATTAGCCATACCCTTAATCTTTTACCTCTAAAAAATTTAGAAGCAAAGATATACCAAAACAGTATCACATAAGAATCGCTGCAGGGAATAATAAACAAAAGACATGAATTAAGCTTGGGCTAGTAGGACAATAAAAAATTAACCTTTATTTTTCATCTTACTCTTGGTTTACGCATGATTATTTATATCTTTGTAAATTTAGTGAATGGTTCAGTAATTCCTTACAGAGACAAATCATTTTGAAGGAGATCAAAGATAAGCGAGTGGATAGCTAAGATTGATCTTTGCACAACTACAATTTCCAGATCAGGCTTTGTGCTAAGCATATGTAAATTTGCATACATGATCTGGTATGTGAAATTCAGTACCAAATGGCAAACACATAGCGGCCCTACGCTGAAGGCTTTCGAGGAAATCTGAGAGAAAGTCTAAAGGTTGTCACAATCACCTTCAAAAGCAAACATAAGATACATGAGTTGAAATTAAAATAGAGTGATATGATTTAGGAAAACCAAAAAAGTTGCTTTTAGATAATGATAAAAATAATCATTGGTTAAAAAATAGAAAAGGACCTGTGTTTGTTCAAGCCCATTTGCAGGTATAGACATGAAGATGAAATGGACTCTGCATCAATAGATATTTTCAAGTTTCAAAGTTGTTAAAAGCATCCCCCAATTACATCTGACGTCATCCCACTTTCTCTGGATTCGCTGGGACTAAACCTTCTCCATTTGAAGACCTTGTCACTATCATACAATTGCACTTTCCACTTGAATCCCCATGAGTTTGTCTTGCTCTGGTATTAAAATGGTGCATAATTTGCTACAAAATTGTGCTTTGTGAACTACAAATTACCAAATTTTGTTTATGATCTGTTTTAGAACTATTGTTAGTCCTTTGAAAGGTATGTGATTAAGAAAATTAAACTTAGGAAACATTTCAAACACACATACACGCTGGAAAACCACAATCATACCATGGAAAATCTCCACTAATATGCAAAATGTGGAAGCATAAACAAGTTAGTGAGCTATTTTCCTGCGAAGGTTTTAACCAAAGCAATTTATGCTATAACAACCAAGAAAAGATGTTGAGACCGTTGTAAATAATAATCTACCGGAAGACTTTCTTCACTCTTAGATTCAACCATTAATCTCATTTTTTACTGCACAACAGTAAGGAAAAATGATTTATGTGATTAGACACTCCGATTATCATACCCACAAATTGTTTTGGCAAAAACAGAGCAGCAACAATTAAGTTGTACGAAGATCATACACACAAACTGAAATTGAGTTTTTATTATTAATGTCTGCAATTAATCACACATAATAATGAGACTGAAATAAAATCTATTACAACAAATCAAGCTAAACAAACAAAACAAAAACAAATAACCACAAAAAATAATGGCATCTATTGCACTTCTAAACAAAATTAAAAATTAAAAAATTAAAAAAAGCTAAACAATCCAAGTCAATATCAAATTTAAAATCAAACTACTTGCGAAAGAAATGTGTAATATATTTAAAAACTAATCATCCTTTATTTTTTCTAATAATTATTTTCCTTACAGGTGTTCCAAAGCATACAATGAACTCCAGCTTCAATACAGTGAAGTTGATCTCTTCTGTTTTCTTATTCACAGAGGATTTTGAAGCCTTCAAAAGCATCTAATGCATTGCTTCAAAGCACAACCAATGCTAGATCCAACAGAAAATAAAATATCTTCCATTTAGTTGCACCAAAAGCCAAACTACAGTCAAGTTTATGATATTTAAAGGAGCAGGCAGCAACTAGCCCAGACAACAGAATTAAAAAACAACTAGTGTCACTTTGTAGAAATAAAACTAAATCAAGCAAGACTCTGCAAAAACACTAAGAACTTCAGTGAACTCCATACCTTAAAGTACCCTACCGGTGAATTAAACTTCAATCCGCCAAAACCCAATACAAAGCAAAACCAATTAGATAAAGGATATCTCAAAGAAATGTGATAGATTGCAGGATATGTACAAAATAGATTTTTTAAAAGGATTTAAAAACTTACAAGCAAATAGAACTAGTAGTTGTAATTCTGAAGCTTACAACTTCCGCCAACATCCTGCCTACCTGTGATGAAATTGGAGCTTTGGAACACAAGGATGTTATAGCCTGCAAAGCAAAAAAGTTACATGTACAACAGAAACAAGAAATCTAAACATAAATATATAATAAATGAAATTTGCAAATGAATAAGAGGAAAAATAACATGAACCTTTGAGCAGAGAAATACAATGATTTGAAATATATTTTTGGAACAGGAAAAATATTACCAGATCATTGCTAAAAATATTACCACAAATTTCAAAGCTAATGGATTTACATTGTGCAATAACAAAACTACATTGGCAATGGGGACTCAAGTAGTAATTAAAATTGCATCCCTGTCATATAATCCCCATTGCAAGAGACGTAAACCTAAAGTATATTGTAGGATATGCACAGAATGGACCTTTTTTTACCTTGTTGACAAGCCTGACTATGGACCTTTTTTTTACCTTGTTGACAAGCCTGACTTCCACAACAATCTCTGTATCGAGAGCCATTAGAACATCTTGGTGGCCTTCACCAGTTCTATGCATGCTTTAGACTTCCTGAAAAATGATGAGAATAGAAGGTGCTCTGGTGGGCGGTTATGTTCTCCCAGCAACCCCGCAATGCACTTTATACTGTATAGTCCACGCACTTCCTATTAAATTCATTCCATTTGGTTTCAGTTTTCTCCCTCCGTATATAGTTGCTTGGATGGCTCAAATAGACTTCAACAAATAGTATGTGTTACAGTTGCTGGGAATAATAATCTGCTTTTCAAGATTCATCTCCATTCTTTTGTAAGGAATCATATGGTCTAGTAGTCATATTGTATCTTTTGAGAAAATTTTAGAGAAATTCGCTTTCCTGCACTAGCGGGTTATGAAGATAATAGCAAGATAAAATAATATTATGATAGCAAAGATAAAAACAACTAACAGAGGAAAAACAGAGCACTCAATTCTATATTTTGTAGGCTGCTAAAATACTGTCTTTATTCATGTATATATAAAGGAAGAACTAAACAATTACATTGATCGCTGTATCTGAAAATATAATGTGAAAACTATAAACTAAGCATGCAGATTACATGCATTATTCTCTACGGTGAAGACAATCAGTTTGGCGGTGGAAGCCAAGTTTATTAACAGTTACCAAATAACATTGATATCAACACAGTTTATGAGCTTCAAATTTCTGTTAGATCTTAAATAAAATGAAGGGGTAATATGCGGCATTATCTCCTTGCAAATTAGAAGTACTACGGGCACATGTGAGCTGGCAAGATATCCATACACTAAAGGCCATATGAGGAAACACTATCCAAATAAAACAGCCAATAGACACAAATTTGTCCATAAAAGTATTTGAGGATCCACTGTTGGCAAAACACGATATTATTCCTATAAACACATAACACACGATCTATGACTTTCACTATTAAGCCAGGTGAATGGAAGTGTAAATATAGGAAAAAAATCTCTTAACCCAAATTCATATTGGATTAACCTGCCCAAGAATTCAGCTCTTTCACTAGAAACATCAAATGTAAGATTCTTAATTTGGATATAAATCCTCACGTAATAGCTAGAATATAATGGAGCAATTTAGATTATTATGACTTAGAATTGTTATATTGTTGCCATTTGAGTTCAAGCTATATAGATTGTTGTCATTTGTATTGTTATAACCAAATTATTAATTGAAACAATCTACACCAAGGTAATATAGATTGTTGCCATTTGTATTGTTTATACAAATTATTAATTGAAACAATCTACACCCAGAGCAATTTAGATTGTTGCATAGGACACAACCCCACACATCATCTATCCTGGAAACTCAGAGAAACACCAAAATTAATAGACATCACATAGATAACAACCATAGGCAAGAGATGAATCAAAAGGCATGATAATGAAATGAGAGGGGGAGGATGCTATTGCATGAATCCCTAATCCAACACCTGGGATAAAAGGCTTGAAGGGTGCACAACCTGTTTTCTCAGAAGTTGTAGCTGCTCCTCTGCTTCCCCATATGACCCTGCTGCTAGGAGAATGAGAGAGTAAAATCTGCTGGAGTGCTGCGGTAGGAAGCAATCACCCTAGACTCATCTGAAGCTCAAGGGCCAAGTCTAACACTCTCTGCCCTCCTGCTGCTGCTCACAACCTCTTCTCCACTGGCACACTTGTTCAAACCCCACATTGTCCCAAAGGACCTCCCATCTGCCATTCCAATAATTACAAACCCTCAAAACTCTAACTCAACCACAACTCCACTGTACAGTAGACTGCAGTACCAACAAGCTGTCAAATATCCAATAGCCCAAAACAATCTGAAATATATCAATTTATAAAGAAATGAAATAAATCATGAACAAACAAGGAAAACAAATCTAAGAACTCTCAGCATCACTATAATGAAAAATCCACTCAATTTTGTCCAAAGCCTTCCCAAAGTTGATTTTGATTTTGATTATGCCAGAGAGTTACAGAGCCATAGAATACTAAAACTCCTTACAGTTAATCATTAGTCGGTACTTCTATTTTTGGAGCCTATGAAATGTGTTTCATATTCTTCACATAATTCCATACAAGTAAACCATGCTTCAACAATCACAATGTTAACAAGAAATAGTTATCCTTTTTGACCTATATGTGTCTACACAAAATATAAGGAGCCATTAAAATTGATTAGTGACTTCAATTCCAATACATAACATTAAACAACTAATTTTCCAACAGTTTTTTTTGTCCAACATCTTTGCACAAACACAATTAGGGCTTATAAAACCCTCCCATTTTTAGGTCAAAATCAACTGAAACTAATATGTTCATTACTATTGCCTAAAAGGTTCACAAAAATAAAACTAAAATGGAAACTATTATAAATTAAACTTAATCTAACCACAAAGTAAAAGAAATAACAAAAAGAATAGTGTATCAAACACAAATCTTGACAATAGAGATACATAAATAAAGTAGACTAAAATGTACTAGGAGCATTCAATTCTCTGCTTTGATTATAAACTGTTCAAAATGAAAAATAACAAAATTTGAGATTTATTAAGGCATAATGCAAGAGATATATGTTAAAGACTAAATTACTTAATTGTTATATCACTAAATATGAAAGGTTCAAAATTTCAAATAGTGAATACGAACAAACTCTCCAATGGAATTTAATAAATGCAATAGTTTCTGCTGTGTGGTCACAAAAATAGCTTCTATTCCCTTCTTTTCTCTGTAGTGACTCTTTTAAACGTTTTGTTTGTATGCTCTAATTCAATAGTAGGCTCTCTGATCAGAACACTTTCCATATTTTCTACTTTCTATTTCTCTACTTCTCAAGCTGCTCTCCAGTCTAGTACTGGACCTTATAAACTTGGTGTATTTTGAAAAACACAAGGCAATGACATGCCCAAGCATGTCAGTTGAGACTTGTATCTAAGAGATATTTGAAAAAGCAGACAAAAATAGTGGAGATGGGATGAACATACCAAAGAGTCATCATGCAGCCTGATAAATATGATGGTTACACTGACAAAGTGTCATAGGTTGAGTTGGTGTCTCCGAAGAGCAAATATGTGTGATAGAGAATAATAGGAGGATCTAAAAATTTGTATTCTCTAGAACACTAAAAACAATTGGGGAGGATCTTCTACAGTCATACTTCCTAATTGTGCAGCTATAACTGAAGGTGCAACAAAATACAAAAATTATAGAAATACAATGGACAAAGGCATTGTGTCATACAAAAATACATAGAAAATAATAAAAATGTTATTGAGTAGGCATGAGACACTTACTTTGCATATGCAACACTCTTGTTTCCTTTCCACATGCCTATACTCTTCAGTCTGCACACACACATATTTAATCCATCATTAATTTCCCTGAATTCTAATAATCTATTTTATTTTAAAGTAAAGATAATAATAATATGTGTATGGAAAACATGGAAGGTATACTTTCATATGGCAGAGTTGCATTTGCAATCATAACAATATCATGTTGCTTCTTCTACTTCACCACTTCTTCTGCAATTGCATGCCACCTCCTTGAAAGAAATTTCTGCCTCAATTTCAAGGCAACAGTTCTAGATATGGATAACACTCTATGAAGTGAATTTAGTATCAAGCACAAGCACAAGTAGAAAACAGTCGAAATAAGAAGCAAAGTTCCTTACTAGGGATTCACACAGATGGCAAATAATATTGAAAGAGATCGCCTGCTCAGTCCTTCAGCACATGCCCTCACCGAATACATTATTTAAACACTCCTTTTAAATCTTGCAAAGCTTTTAATACATGTCAATTCCCTGTTTTGATGCTTCCATGCAAAAGACATGCAGTGCTCAACAACCATGAGTCGCAGCCAGATGCCTGGAAATATCAGTATTCCCTGCCACGTCAAAACACAACCAGTTGCACGTGCCCTACGTGCAGCTAACAATGATGAACCTTAGCACTATTCTTTAATTGTTCCCTCACTGTGCCTCATTGGACGGTATTTCTGAAAATTTGGGAGAAAATTTATTTTATTTTTCTAACCAAGAAAATGCAATAGCCCAATCATAAATAAGCTTATAACTATTTTCAAGAAAATCAAATCAGCAAGAAAACTCACAAACATTAGGAAGTGGATTGATTTTTGACTCCCTTGTAAATTAAATCGGGGGGTATTAGAGTCAGTTATTTTTTTCAGTTGCAAAAGAGATTAAAGGTGCATTGGCCATAGTCTGGTACAGAGTGGTATTGTGTGAGAAGTGCATACAAACAATTCTTTTTTAAATGTGCACGGGAAACATGTCCCCTAGAGCCCTCGCATCCCCATCCCCATCCCAAAATGCTGTTGAACATAGGAACAATATGCAGACTTATACGCTCATGCCCCATGCTTAAGTAAAGGATAAAAGCTAAGCATTGACAGAATGAATTCCCGTTTTTGAATGACCATGGCAACCTGTGGATACAAGCGTATAGCACATGATAATGTGAGGTGATAATGTTGCTGCCAAAGCATTTGAGGAGTGTACAATGCTAAAACTGGGCAAACAAATTATGACACTCTGAGCTAAAAATGCTATTATACCGAATGCCAAAAAAGCCCCGAACTACTGCGACAAAGAGACAACACTCCATGAGCCCTGTTATCTCTAAACCTAAGCTTGAACCTATTTCAAATTAGTGGACCCTGGTTTTTTAATACCAAATTTTGGAACTAAGTATCATTGGTTCTCTCTGGTTTCAAATTTCATCTATGACATACCGCTTAAACCCTAAGCTTGTAAACAGAATGATAATGTTTCTTACATATATGCAAACTGCAAATAACAAACCGTATTGCACAAAAAGCAGACATAAGATATAATTGAATGGAAGGATAGTACAATTGATTGTTTTGAAAACTTCCTATCATGTAGTCCCCATTGCAATAGATGCAACCCTAGAGTATATAGTAGGATATGAAAAAATACTAACTCTTTTTACTCTTGTTTCCATGATTTTCTCCCAGCTAGCTTGCAACAGAATGTATGAATCACAGAACAATACATCTAGGCAGGGAATACATCTGGAAGGAGAGGAGCATATAGACAAATGGTTTCTCGCAACACACATTGTAATAAGACAAAGTATTTATGAAATGTATCAATACCTTGCAATATGGTAGCTTTCTTTGTAACAGGTAAGAAGACTCCTCTGTAGCACAAACTGATCACAGATAAAATATGGTAGCACCTTCTGAGGCAACCCAGGATACACGGTGTTAGGCTCTTAGTGATTTGAAGCCTCCTGTCCATGCATAGCTGCAAGATGTGCAAGCATTATGATGCCACGCACCCAGCTCAGATCCATGTGCCCCTTCAGAAAAACGGACTGACAGCTTTCGTCTGCACATCTGCAAAATGAACGACACCTAACTGGAAGAATGCCACCTGACGCCATGAAGAATGCCTGCTTGCAAAATGTGAAAGCAATATGCAGCCACGCGCCCATCTCGTCCATGTGCCGCCCTTGAAAAAACCAGACAAAAATTTAGGGAAACAACTATAATATTTCACCCTCTCCCGATGATTGGACAGACTGTTTAAAATTAATGCAAAAACATTTAGACCCCCAGAAAATTAGGCTCTCGTGAATCCGGGGCAAGATAAATTCTATTTTTTTTCCTTAAAAAAATAAACGATAAAACAAAATTTTGTATTAGCGTTGTTTTATAGCCCGCGCCCAGTTCCCAAGACACCAGTAAAATTGCACTTTGGTCTATCGAAAACATTAGTCTCTTGCTTATAAAGGAAGGGACTAATAAATACATTTTAAATCCTATATCTATATATATATATATATTCTCTAAAAGGGAAGGAAGAGGGAATATAAATATAGAATATGCATTTTCTAAGAAATCTATATATACACATTTTAAGAATAAATTTAAAGGTTATGAATATAAAGAATATCTTATATAAAGAATTTAGTTTATTTCTTACAAATAAATATTATTAATTCCCTAATGGAAAGAGGAGGGGTTAAAATAAAAGAGATAATATCTTTTAAGAATTTCTTAGAATTCACATTAGATTCTATATCCTAAATAAAATCTTATTTGAAGTAAGTCAGAATCTTTAGTAAAGGTATAAGGATATATTCCCCCTCACTTTATTTTAAGGAATATTATAGCCCTAGTGAATAATATGATGCATAATATGATGCTTTTTAAACATTATGATTGCCTTCTCATGGGGTGGATATTAAGGCACTTTTTTAACTCAAGCATCCTATATTAAGGTTCACATATAATAAAGATTTTCCTTCACATAAAGAGAAAAAATCGAAATTATAATCATATATTTATTTCCTAACATGTAGCAAAATATAATGGCATGAGATTCCACACCATTCATCCTGGCACAAGTGGCTGCTTGAACTATTGTCTCAACACTCGTTTTCCACTCTATAACATTTAACTATGGTTTTCAATGGTAAATTTGCTAAGGTCAGTTTTTTTTTACCTTCATCTATAGATCATGCCTTTGATGATGGGGCAAACAGAGTTAATAACAAAAATAAATGTATTGCCCACTGCTTGATTTTTTTTTTTTTGAAACACTGGGCTTCTCAGTGTGGTAAGGATTAGCGTGATACTCAGCCATTTTCTTTCTTGCACCAAAATTTCATTTTCCCTTATTCTTACTTACTTATCTGTTCTAAATACTTAATGGGTGATGATTTGGTTTATGTTGCAATAGCAGGACAACACCCTAAGGATAAGAATACATGTTCGCAGCATCATGAGTTGAACAAGTTCTTTGTTTTAGAAGGGAGTAACTCCCAACCCCAATGTATGTGTCTACTTATGGTTGCACAAGAGAATATTACTCTGTGCATATATCTAAGACAAAACTCATTTACTGCATAAGACAACATAATACTAATATTGCATACTCTTAAATTATTTTCCCTTGTTCTGATTATTCCTCATAGATACCCAATGCAATAAAATTCTCCAGTTTTCTTAAATATTGATAAACTCTATTTTTTTTAACTGAATAGAGATATAAAATTCGAGAATTTCCTATGACCAAATATTATGCCTATACCTTCCATGCAACTAGATTTACTACTATGGACATATTATCTTGATATTCTACAAAACTGAAATACCACCATGTAAAACAAAAGAGGGAAAGACTTGTAAAAGAGAATATAGTCCTGCTTTTAAAGGAAACGTCCATAAATGTTTTGAACAAAATACTAACGTTATTTTCTTGTTTCTTTCCTTAAACTAGTAAAACAAAATGATATTTACGTTTCTATATTTTTGAGTATATTGAAAATGAATAAATGCCTAATGAGCAACACACGTTTTCATCAAAAGTAGAATAACAAATTTACATTATGGTTCTGTCCATATTGAATAATACCTGAAGTAAAACACCTGTTTAATTCCAACATCATGAAGTCATATACATGAGACCTTTCAATAGAATAAGATATATATTTATATCTTCACAACATGCATGGTTTCTTTCTTACAACCATATGGAAAAATGTAAATATATGAGTATATATATATTTTTAAAACAGAATAGAAACTACTTTCTCAAAGGTAAAACATGCATTTATTTCTTTCATACAATAAGGAAATTTTCTCTACTCACACATACAAAATATGTATTTGTAGCTTACATAACTAGATTGACATTAGCATACAAGACATGGGATTCTCTTTCTTTTCTTTCTCATTAAATCCTTATCAAACCCATCACTCTACCAAGATGATTTACACATAGACTCTTTACAATAGTCTTTCAAGGGTATGACATTCAACTTCAAAAGGGCATATTTACTTTGACATAATAACACTATCTTAAAGCACAAGAAACATAGCTATTCCAAGAACTGTTTAGCTCTTTCCTGCAAAAATACACAAACTTTTTCTCTAGATGCCAATGGGGAGCTCACCTCCCAACCTTTGGTTGGAAAACCAAGCACCCCTGAGTTAGCAGGCAACCGAGGGAACCGGGTACAAACAAAACCAAGCAAAACAATATTTACACACACAAGATTATTTTTACACCCACCAAAGGGATTTTCACATAACTTTAGGATTCCATCAAGAATCCAAAGTGGGGAATGGAGGGTGGACTATGCACTCCGTATGGGGACTTATAATAATAGCAACAAGAACAAGTCAATAGCATACTCCTATCATTTTACATGCAATCCTTCTTTAATATCTTCTCTTTCTCCAAAACCCATACCACCAAAACCACTTCTACCATTTCACAATTACATATGGGTACTCATACCCTTTTTTAGTCTCTCCTCTTAAGGAGGAATTAAACTTCCCCATGGAGGTTCCTACTCCATACCATCCCCAACGAGGGATGCTCTTCTCAAATTTTGAGCCTATCCTTAAACAACCATTTTTCCCATCACATAAACCACATTCAACAACACAAGAAAACAAGCACCAAAAGCATTTTGAAATAAGCATACAAGCAAAACACAAGAGATAAAATACTAAGCACATTTTGCGTACACATGTAATCTTTCAAATAAAAACATAGAGA